>CM070007.1:38378293-38590793 GCA_036247105.1 Cirrhinus mrigala | reverse complement strand
AATAACAGTTTGTGGCCTTTCAGCTTTCAGGTCATGAAAAGCTACAGAATTAATTAATTAAATTATTATTATTATTATTATTATTATTATTATTATTATTATTATTATTATTGTTGTTGTTATTATTTTAATAATATATATATATATATATATATATATATATTTAAAATGGATTATTTAGTAATTAAATCAATTTTAGCATTTAGAAAATGAAAAATATCACAATTTAGAGCTTTTTTCTTTCAAGTCTAAAACTAAAATAAGTATTATTATTATTATTATTATTATTATTATTATTATTTTATATTATTATATTTGTATTATTTTCCATTGAATAACTTCCATAATTGGAATTAATTAGCAATTAAATTAATTTTAGCATTTAAAATTGATTGAAGTTAAGAGCCTTTTTCTTCCAAGTGTAAAACTAAAACTCTGAAAAAATAAATAAATAAATAAATAAATGTTACATTTATTAATGTGTGCATTTAAAATGTATTAAAGTTACTGAAAAATGTCACAATTTAGAGTCTTTCTCTTCCAAATTTAATACTAAAACTTAGAAAAGCTTAATGAATTATTACAATGTTACATTTATTAATGTTAGAATTTGAAATGTATTAAAGTTAATAAAAAATTCACACTTCCAAGTGTTTCTCTTAGAAGTCTTAAACTAAAACTCAGAAAAGCTGATGAAGACTTTTTATTGCTATTACTTCAATTAATTTTTGCATGTATTAAAGTTTATAAAAAATGTAGAGTTTTTCGTTCAACTTTGTTGAAATCATCTAACGTCTCCCCCTATAACACCACCTGATGCTGACATAAGCAAGCAGCAAATCATGGTCCACAGCTGAGACATAAACTCATTTCAAAAACAAAAATCATTATGCCTCAACTTCCAGTTTCAATAAGAAACACGCCAACACACGAAGGAAACCTGCGCCAGTGCGTAGGCCAGCAGGACTAATACACCCAACAAACCACCTGTGAACTACAATCTCAGATCGCAAGCGCTCACAATCACATCAGACCCTTTTTCTGGGGACGCGATCGGTGTGATTGGCGAGAATGAAGATGAAGGAATAATGATTTGTGCCCGTTTTGGTGTGATTGCAGAATTGAGAGAGAAATCAAGCGAATCACTCCAGCAGCTGTTTCCTCATCATCTCTCCTCGTCTGTAACGTCTCGAGAGCCCCCCGGGTCTCCTCAAGAAATACAACCATCTAAATGTATCCGTGTTCTCGGGCGTAAATTCGACGAGACAGCGGTGTTAATTAAAAGAAATAACGGCTGAGATTGAACGCAATTGCTGTGAAAGGAAACGGGACGGGAGTTTGGAAGACAGACGTCGCGTGCGGCGCGCAAATGCTGCAAAACGTCTCGCCTCCGTCATGAAGCATGACCGCCACCCCGGAGCTCAATGCCAACAACCAAACAAACATGAATATGATGATTAAATACATAATTACAGTCACTCTTTGATGCACTGCGCTTTGCATTACAAAAAAAAAAAAAAAAAAGCTTTATCTGCATTTTGCCTTGTTTTTCAGAATAAGATAAATATGCTTGAGAAGCAAAACTGGAATATTTATCTTGAATTAAGTTTATTTCTCTTGGAAAATAATTGTTAAGTGTAATCTTCACTAAATTGCCTCGTCTTCTTTGAAGTCGACATCTTTGCAATTTGTCTGCACAAGTATTTTTGATAAGAAGCATTGGCACAACATATGAAGACTTCAGAGAGTAAATCTAAGTTTTTTTTTTTTTCTTTTTGCTGTTTTCCTGTTTTAAGTATTGTTTCTTAATTTCAGGAATGAAGTTTATTTCACTTTGCAAGTGATTTTTATCTTATATTAAGTGTAAACCTCACGACATTTATGCCATTTGCTTTAAACAGGAAAAAGATTTATTCTCTTAAGTCTTAATATTTTATGAGATTTTTCTTCACAAGTATCTAGAATTAGTATTAGTATTTGTTTTATTATTATTATTATTAGGCAATTATATTAGGCAATTATATATAAGGCAAGATCTTAAATCTACTGTAATTTATGCTTAAGACAGAAAAAAAACACGTAAGACTTAAAACTTAAAGATTTATTCTCTGAAGTATCTTAATATTTTATGAGATTTTTATTTACAGGGATCTTGAAGTTTATTTATTTCTTCTTTCTTTTTTAAAGTAAAATCTTCACTAAATCTAATTAATTTATGCTTAAGATGGAGGAAAAAACGTAAGACTTAAGATTTATTTTCTGAAGTATTTTAAAAGATTTTTTTTTTATTCACAGGTATCTTGAATTAAGTGTGTTTATTTATATATGTATGTATGCATGTATTTATTTATTTATTTATTAGTATATTTATCTTAAATTAAGTTTATTTCTTTTGGCAAACTATTATTTCTTATTTTAAGTAAATCTCCACTAAATTTATCACATTTGCTTTAAACAGGAAAAACAACAACAACAACAACAAATTAAGATTTATTTTCTGAAGTCTTCTAGATTTTTCTTCACAAGTATCTTGAATTAGTTTATTTATTTATTTGTTTTATTTTTATTATTATTATTAGTAGTAGTAGTAGTAGTTGTTTTTTAAGGTAAGATCTTCACTAAATGTACTGTAATTTATGCTTAAAACAGGGGAAAATCTTACGACTTAAAACGTAAAGATTTATTCTCTGAAGTCTTAATATTTTATGAAATTTTTATTCGCAGTATCTTGAATTAAGTTTGTTTGTTCATTTATTTATTTAAGTAAAATCTTCACTAAATCTATTTAATTTAAGCTTAAGATGGAGCTTAAGATACTTTTCTGAAGTATTTTACAAGATTTTTATTCACAGTTCTCTTGAATTAAGTTTGTTTGTTTATTTATACATTTATGTATTTTCTTTATGAGTATATTTATCTTAAAACAAGTTTATTTCTTTTGGCAAATAATTTTTTTTTCTTATTTTAAGTGTAATCTTTATTAAATATACTTTGTTTACAACAGGAAAAACACAAGAAACAACTTCAAGATGTATTCTCTGAAGACTTAATATATATGCAAGTTTTCTTTATACTATACATCTTGAAGTTTATTTCACTTGGCAAATGATTTTTGTCTTATATTTAAGTGTAATCTGCACTACATTTACACAAATGCATGGTTAAAACTGCAAAAAAACAAGAAAAAATAGATTTATTCTCTAAGTCTTAATATCTTATGCAAACTTTTCTTCAAATTTAACTTGAATTGAAGTTTATTGCTTACGGCAAATGATTTGTGTCATTTTAAGTATAATCTTATAAAAGTGTAATCTTATAAAATAAATGTACTCGAATGTATGCTTTAAACCGGAAAAACAACATGAAAAATTCTCTTAAGTCTTACTATCTTATGCCATTTTTCTTCACCAATATATTCAATTAAGTTTATTTCTTTTAGCAAATTATTTTTATCTCATTTCAAGTGAAATCTTTACTAATGCACACTTAAAGCAGCAAAAACAACAAGGAAAAAACAAAACTTCAACATCAATTTATCTGAAGTTTTATGCAATTTTCTCCACAACTGATCTCGCTTTAATGATTTTTGGATGTTGTTGAGGGGATTTTTTTTTTTTTTTTTTTTTTTTTTATATTTTTGCAGCACAATGAGAGCGAGACTTGAACAAAAGCCACGCAGTCGTCCATTAAACTGCAGCTCCTGCGTTCCAATCAATGAAACCCCCCGAGCCATAAACGCCCATCGATCTGTGCCAGGGGCAAAGTGTGGCATTAGCCAACAGGCGCGGGCATCCTGGGAAGCAAGGCTTTCTGGGCATTCTGTGTTTTTGAAAAGGTCAATATCTATTGTGTATAATCCTTACTCGGCTACTCCAGCAACTAAAGGCAATGACGCCTCGGCTGCTGCTTCAACATCGTTACCTGCTGTGAAAACCACAACGCAACACAACTGCAGACAGAGCTGAAGGGAGGATTTTATATTGAGGTCAGCAATAAAACTAAAAGTCTTTCCTAAGAATATATAATATCTATTATGGCTGCTTTACACTGTTTACAACTGAGAACAGTGGGAAAGAAATGCAGTGTAATGCTTAAAAAAAAAAAAAAAAAAAAAGATAATTTGTTAGCATATCAAGAACAACAACTTTGCTAATTTATTTTTAATAAACTAATTTCATTTTACAGCTATTTTTCAATGACTTCAAATGAATTTTAAATTGTAATGTATTGTAACATTTAAATTGTAATTCAAATGTAATTTAATTCAAAAGTAATTTAAAATCCATAATTATCAGTTTATTTTTACACATTTTCAGGAAAACATAAACAAAAATACTTAATAAAAATACTTCTCCAAATAAATCATTAAAAATACTTCTTTAGCATGCAATATAACTGTGATATAAATTTAATTCTACCATGAGTGTGAGACTTATTCATTAATCAAAAACCTTTTTTTTTAACTAGCTTCATTAAAAAAAAATAATAATAATAATTAAATAAAAATAATAATAATAATAAATAAATAAACAGCATAAAATAAAAAATAAATGTGAGACTTATCATTTATTAACTGAATTTCATTTTGTTATTTTTTTATATAGAATTTATTTTTCTTATTTGTTATTAGCATAATATTGTTGTTGAATGTTTAGCAAAATATATATTGTTTCATGCAATATATTGTAACAGTGATATAAAAATAATTTCACCATAAATGTGAGACTTATATAGTATAAAATAGTATCAAGTATTTTTGTTGAATTTTCAGCCAAATATGAACAGAATACTTAATTAAAAATTCTTAACAGACCCAATAATTAAAATTGCAACCATGATATAAAATAAAATAGGCAGCATAAAATTTTGTAAAATATAAACACAAAACACTTAAAAATAATTTAAAATAAATAATTAAATAGTTTTTTATCATGCAATATAGTATAACTGTGACATAAAACTCCACCAGGAATGTGAGACGTATCATTTATTGACTGAAAAACTTCCAAAACATTTGAAATAAAATAGAAAATAAACAGTATAAAAATATTTTTTGTTGAATTTTTACTAAAATACATATACATACATACACAAACATATATATATAACTATGCAATATATTGTAACGGTGATATAAAATTCATTTCACAATGAATGCGAGACTATTTATTTATTTATATTTATTTCCATAGGATTAAATAAGAGAACACAAACAGTATAAAATATTTTTGTTGCATTTTCAGCCAAATATAAAAAGAATACTTAAATAAAAAAAATCTTAATATACCTAATAATAAAAATAAATTATTAAAAACATCATGCAATTCATAGTAACTGTGATATAAAATGAATTCCACTATGATATATTTTATGATAGCATCCACCTACAACTTCTTTTTTTTTATAACAGAAACTCCACAGAAAACCAATCCTCCAAGGTCCTGTACATGTTTAGAAGTAATGCAATAGAAGTGTGTACTTATTTTGTCAGTAACAGCATATTGCAGTTTACATGCAGTTGATCCCCCACAAATCACTGGGTCTTATCGTTTACTTGCGAGAATACAAAGACACAGATGTTATCTGATTTCTCGGCTGTTATGTGGTCGTTCAGCTCAGGAAAAAACTCTTTTTATTGATGCTGATCTATCAGCGGCGTCTCCTTGGCCATTTCCCAGTACAATTACATGAAGCTGAAATATAGCAGCACAACACAGCCATCAAAAACCCCAAGCTGCAGCAAAAAAGCATGTAGATTAATAACCCTCTTACGAGCTTCGACTGGCTAAAATTATAAAACGTCTCCATCATGATATGAAAGCTGCTTTTTCATTACTAAGCCCAGAATATTTAGGCTCCAAGTTCTTGCCTTAATAATTTGTATTGGCGACTCTGCACAAAAGAAGAATGAATCTGTGACTTGATTAATTCGCTTTCAAAAAGGCAAAGTCAAAACCCAGAGCCCTGAAATTGAATCTGCACTACCATAACCACATGTATCCTCATAAATAACTTGCTATTATCTAGAACAGTGCTACAGTACGTCATGCTTTATTGAAGTAGCAATACGCAGGATCCAAAATTAAGTCAACAAGAGACAAATATGAATAAAAAAATGGATTTGGTGAGCAAATAAACCATGGCTATATCGTCATAAAACTGCAACATTACATGGTTAAAATCAAACTGCATTGTGATCGCAAACGATTCATTTAAATACAATGACTGATTCATTCGGGGGAAAAAAAAAATCATGCGATGGTTTACATGTTTTGTTCAAACCACCGATTCAGTTAGCAACAACACAAGTGTATATGAGAAAATCAGTGAGTCATTCACTCAAACGATTACTTCAAAACATGGTTTCATTCAATAACCAATCTATATGAGAAAATCAATGAGTCACTCACTCAAACGATTTGTTCAAAACAGTGATTCATTCAGGAACAAAACAAGTGTATACGAGAAAATCAATGTCATTCGCTTGAACGATTTCTTCAAAAACAGATTCAGTCAAAAACGAATCTATGAGAAAATAAATGAGACAATCACTCAAACAACTCTTTCCAAACAGTGATTCATTCAGAAACAAAAGTGTATATGAGAAAATTAGTCGCTCACTCAATTACTTCAAAACATCAATGAGTCACTTACTCAAACGATCTGTTCAAAATAGAGATTCATTCAGGAAAAAAACAAGTGTAAATAAGAAAATCATTAAGCCAATTGCTCAGACGATTACTTCAAATACAATGATTCATTCAGTAACTAATCTACAGTAAATGGACATCAATGAGTCATTCACTTAAACGATTAGTTCAAAACAGTGATTTAGTCAGGAACAAAATTAGTGTATATTAGTGTATATCTTTCGCTCAAACGATTACTTCAAAAACAATGATTCATTCAGCAACAAATCTAAATGAAAAAAACAATGATTCACTCACTCAAACGATTTGTTTAAAACAGTGATTCATTCAGGAACAAAACAAGTGTATAAGAGAAAATCAGTTCAGGAACAAATAAGGAATAAGGAACAAATAAATATCAGGAAATTAATTAATGAATCACTCAAAAATTTTGTTAGAAACAGCGATTCATTCAGGAACAAAACAAGTGTATAAGAGAAAATCAGTTCAGGAACAAATAAGGAATAAGGAACAAATAAATATCAGGAAATTAATTAATGAATCACTCAAAAATTTTGTTAGAAACAGCGATTCATTCAGGAACAAAACAAGTGTATACCAGAAAATCAATGAGTCATTTGCTCGAACCATTACTTCAAAAACAGTGGTTCATTCAAAAACCAATCTATATGAGAAAATCAATAAGTCACTCACTTAAACGATTCACTCAAAACAGTGATTCGTTCAGGAACAAAAGAAGCATATGTGAAAATATCAACAAGTCATTCGCTCAAATGATTATTTCAAAAACAATGGTTTATTCAGTAACTAATCTAAAGCATATGGAAAAAAAAAATCAATGAGTCACTCACTTGAATGATTCGTTCAAAACTGATTTAGTCAGGAACAAAATAAGTGTATATGAGATAATGAATGAGCTTTTCGCTCAAACAATTACTTCAAAAACAATGATTCATTCAGTAACTAATCTACAGCATATGGAAAAATAAAAAAAAAAAAAAAAATCAATGAGTCACAAAAAAACAAGTGTAAATAAGAAAATCAGTGAGCCAATTGTTCAAATGATTACTTCAAAAACAATGCATTCAGTAACTAATCTACAGTATATATCAGGGGTGGCGAACTCAGGTCCTGGAGAGCCGCAGCCCTGTAAAGTTCAGCTCCAACCCTAATTAAAACTCACCTGCCTGTAGCTTTCTAGTAACCCTTCAGACCTTGATTAGCTTGTTCAGGTGTGTTTGATTAGGGTTGAAGCAAAAATATACAGGGCTGGTATATATAAATCAATGAGTCACTCACTCAAACGATTCGTTCAAAACACTGATTTAGTTAGGAACAAAATAAGTGTGTACGAGATCATGAACAAGTCTTTCGCTCAAACGATTACTTCAAAAACAATGATACATTCAGTATCAAATTATGAAAACTATAGAAAAAACCAATATGAGAAAATCAGTGAGTCATTCACTTAAACGATTCATTCAAAAACACTGATTTAGGAACAAAAGTGCATATGAAAAAAATAACGAGTCACTCACTCAAATGACTCAAGTCATTTGCTCGAACGATTCATTCAAAAGCACTGATTAATTTGTTAAGGAACGAATCAATATCAGAAAATTAATTAATGAATAACTCAAACAATTTGTTAGAAACAGCGATTTGTTCAGAAACAAAACAAGCGTAAATGAGAAAATCAATGAATACCCTGGTAACCTGTGTGTATTCTTGGATTTCTTTTTTTTCTTTTCTGTTTTGTTTTTATGTTCATAATTGCACTGCCTTAGTTTTAATGTTTAATATTATTTAATTAATATTAATATTAATAATTAATATTACTTTATAAGCAACTGAAAAAAGCACAAATCCTTCACTAAACCGATTTGTTTCAAAAGCACTGTCTATTTGTATTTATCTTGTTACATATAAAATGAATTCTGTACTTTCTTCATTTTCCAAACTGCAGAAGTAATAGTGCCAATTTCTTTAGAAAACACTAACACCAGATACATACAGAGCAAAAAAAAAAAAAAAAATACTGTTGTTTTGTTCAGAGAACCAAACAAACAGCCCGACACCTCCAATAACATTCATCTGACAGAAATCGAAGTAAACAGAAGTGATTGTGCATCTCTGTGCTCCGTTCCTTCCTATCTTTGTCATTTGTGTTGTTTTTCTGACCCTCACTTTGCACTGTCAGAAATGTTTTATCATTCTGTTTTCGCTGACCCTCGTTCTCAGTTTCCTGTCTCGCTGAACAGACACTAAACGACTGCTTGCTTTAGGCCTGGTGGGACGTGAACTTCCCTGATCTCTTCTCCAGCTCTTCCAACAGAAGCGGCACACTGACAAGCGAACGAGACCCTCCACGGCGCGTCCAAGGGTAAAAGGTGACTTACGAGTGCCAATCATCACAACACGCCGGTCTACAGGAACGACAGACAATCTACGAGGTGCCGAAAGCGTCCCGCGGAGAAGAAACGCCTACCGTTTGAGCGCGCGGGAACTCACGTCGTGCGTAATGAGCGTTTCAGGTTTCGAGGGCAAGCGGATCCTGACTGACGTCGCGTTTTAAAGGAAGCTGTCTATGGATTGAGCACAAATAAAATTGTCACGCCACACGAGCTCTCTCCTGGAAAAAGCCGCCGCGTAGCGAACCGCTATCAAGCAGATATAATAGACATCACATTCGGCTTCTATCGCTCGCAGCGAACCGGCCCCTCGGCACTCGCCGTTATGTACGCCGGTTCACCGCCATTCTCCGTTTTGATTTTATGCCCCGATCATACATCTTTCCCTGCTCCCAGAATTGCACCCCGCGTATTGATTCCAAGTCAATTTTATAGTCCAGTGGTCTCAGGGCTCGACTGCCTGGTTCGCCCTGTCTGCCGTCCGTATTTATGTTTCCACATGGCATCTCGACGGAGTCATTTTCACGTGGACAATCACGGAAGAGTGCTTCCGTTACCACGGAAACGCACTCGCACAAGTGCTCTTCATTAGACGCCGATAACACCCCCTTGCAGCCGCCGGTCGTCGAGTGGCTCGGCGGGAATATACTTACTACTTACTTATGCATTGAATTTGTGACACAACAATGTTTATTCAAAACGGCGAGCCGGGAGATTTCCGGACCCGGATAAACATCTTCATGGCATCATTAGGCACCGTGGATCTTATTTGATTCTTGCCTGGTGAATCATTTTTCAAAGACAGCATCTGCGGGACAATGTTGATAACCACAAGAGAAAGTTTGGTGTTTTTCTCTCTTTTACTTGTTTGTGCCTTCACTTCTGCTCTTGAAACTGGATCTTATCTGAATATTGCTCTTTTATGCTCACCAAGGCTGAATTTATTTGCTTAGAAATACAATAAAAGCAGTAATATTGTGATATATTATTACAACTTAAAATAACTGATTTCTATTTGAATGTATTTTAAAATGTAAATTTCTGTGATTCAAAGCTGAATTTTCAGCACCGTTACTCCAGTCTTCAGTGTCACATGATCCTTCAAGAAGACTTTTATTCTCGCCATGTTTGCATTTATTTGATCAAAAATGCAGTAAAAACAGAAATATTCTGAATTATTACAATTTTAAAATAAGTGGTTTCCATGTGAATTTATATTAAAATGTCATTTATTCCTGTGATGCAAAGCTGAATTTTCAGCATCATTACTGCAGGCTTCAATGTCACATGATCCTTAAAGAAGACTTTTATTCTCGCCATGGCTGCATTTATTTATTAAAAATTAAGTAAAAACAGCAATATTCTGAAATATTATTACAATTAAATGTAACTGTGGTTTCCACTGAAATATATTGTAAGATGTAATTTATTTCAATAATGCAAAGCTGAATTTTCAGCATCATCACTCCAGTCTTCAGTGTCACATTATTATCGCCATGGCTGCATTTATTTGATTAAAAATGCAGTAAAAAAATAACAATATCCTGGAAAGTTATTACAATTTAAAATAGCTGCTTTCTATTTAAATATATTTTAAAATGTAAATTATTTCTAGGATTCAAAGCTGAATTTTCAGCACCGTTACTCTAGTCTTTAGTTTAACATGATCCTTCAAGAAGACTTTTATTATCGCCATGGCTGCATTTATTTGATTAAAAAAGCAGTAAAAACAGCAATACTCTGAAATATTATTACAATTTAATGTAAGCGGTTTCCATTTGAATATTTTGTAATATGCAATTTATTTCTATGACGCAAAGCCGAATTTTCAGCATCATTACTCTTCAGTGTCACATGATCCTTCAGAAATCATTTTAATATACTGATTTGCTGCTCAAGAGATGTTTCTGATTATTCTAAAAGTTGAAAACAGTTCATATTTTTGTAAAAACGGTGATTCATTTTCTTTTTCCGGATTCTTTGAACAGCATTTATTTAAAATAGAAATATTTTATAACATTATAAATGTCTTTACTGCCACTTTTGATCAATTTAATGCGTTCTTGCAGAAGAAAAGTTCAGTTTTTGCAAAAGAATCTTACTGACCTCAAACTATTGAAATACACTGTATTTTTGGATTATTTTCTTGTCTAATTAATGTCTAAAATGCAATCAATCGAGCTTAACATTAATTAACTTAATGATCAGACCAAATTATGACATAAAACTACCTGAAATATTTCCGTTCGGCTAACGTCACCCAGAAGGCTTTGGTGCAGATTGTGTTCTTATGTTTCATGTCATAAAAACCATCTATAATAGTTTTCTGTTTACTTCTGTACGGTTTCATTCACTCATGCAGCCACAGATGGCCTTGGGCTCTCGTGTTCAATCTCTGATATGATTCAAGGGCTGCCTTGTCTTCATTTAAGATGCTTCAATATCATCTGAGGGTCCCTCTGCGGTGGCCCTGTCTTTCTGGATGAGGACACTCGGTCTCTGACCTCTTCAAGCTTTCAGACCTGCGGCAGCGCCAGACTGTCAATGAAACAGGGAATCCACGGTATACCCAAACAGTTCCTAGTCCAACTACCAGCCGCATGTTTCCTCCGAGGACCGCAGCTACCAGTGCGAGACGGTGTGAGACAGAAAATAAGGTGGAAAATGAAATTTGTTATTACTTTTCTAAGCAATCAGACTTACAATTTTCGACCAGCAGGTGATAAAACAAGCTAAAAAATATGTTAGACTTCATTTAAGGAGGGACCTGAGATACACCTGGATTTGAGACTTGATTATTTTGACTCACATGTGTTAGAAACAATGTAGCAAAGACACAGAACACCCTAGCAACCACAGAATACCCTGGCAACCACCCACAAGACTGCAGCAACTATGAGTATTGCATGGGCAAACACGTAACCAGTTTTTGGTGGTTTGTATATGTATATAAACAGATTAACATAAAAAAACTGAATGTTATTGTTACCTTTTATTATAAAATTATCAATATAAAACTTTTCAGATAAAAATTGTAAAAAATGTAAAATACTGTTGTAATTGTTAACTTTAATTCTAATATTATTAATATAAAACATTTCAGATGAAATTTCAAAATAAAATATTTAAAAAATGGTTATAAGATATATATATATATTTTTTTTTTTTTTTTTTTTTTTTTTTTTTTTTGGCAACCATCAAAAAATAAGGTAAAGTTGAAGTAAAATGACTAAAACTGATTGATAGATAGATAGATAGATAGATAGATAAATGAATAAAACACTGTTGTTAGTTACATTTATAAAATTATTAATATAAAACATTTTAGATAAAATTGTAAAATAAAAATATATTTTAAAATATGTATCAAAATATATATAAATATTTCAAAAAAATTTTAACTTGGTAACCAACTGAAATAAAATGAGCTAAAGTTAAAGCTGTAAAACGACAAAAACAAATAAATAAATAAAATAACTAACTAAATAAATAAATGTAAAATTTTTAAGACTAATAAAAATGAAAAAAAAAAAAAAAAAAAAAAAAAAACTAAAAATATTATTACTAAAAGTTATTAATAGTAATTAAAATTAAAATATAAAAAAATTATATAAAATTAAACCAACATTATCATATACCGGTACATATATATTATACTGTATATATATATACAGTATATACAGTATATATATTTTTTTTTAATTATTTACATGTCACGTATCTTATTCAGCAATAATGCTTTTTTGTAATTAAATAGCTGAATTAATCATTTGCAAAAAAAATAATAAAATAAAATAAAAAAAAATAATTATTCATTTAAATACTAGTACCGCTCAATAAATTCTGAATTAAAACCAGTTCAGACTGTCTTAGAGCTGGACCAAACTAGTCTAAGTTTTTGCAACCGGATGATCAGATGTCAAAAAAAGTTCAGCAAAGATCGGGGCGATTCCTTGTTATTCCACACCAAACATCAATACCGCACAAGGAGTTGAGACAACATCTCCGGATCTCCGGCGAGTGTCCCGCAATTACTTCCTCCGTCTCACTGGTACGGATCATAGCACTGCCAGTCTCTATGCATCTATATTCTGTTTGATCCAATTTATGGAGTTGGGAAGAGAGGAAAGCGTCTGAAACAAGAAATCGCAGTCGACTGCTGTACTCCACTTTATCTACTTCAGTTAAATTACTTCAGCATCAGATAGAACCTCGAACTGGGAGAGGAATGACAAAAACAGGGAGGAAAAATGAGCAAGAGAAAGAACGAGAAAAATGCTTGCTTTCGGGAAACAGTATGGCGTCATCCCAATTTTAAGGTTATCTGATGCTCTTTCTTTGGTCCAAGCCACCAGGGAACAGACGCAGGAGCTTTTCTTCGCTGTGTGTTATTCCGATGGCCACTGATTGACGGGGAACAATCAGCAGGGACACGGGATATTTTGGCAGTGATGTCTATCCATCTTATCACAACATGCATATGGATGAGAACGTCTCTCGAGCAATTTTTTTTTTTTTTTGCTTTCAACAATGAAAGCCACATTAAATATTGAAGATAACAAAACTGAAATCCCACAGAGTGTAACAGATTGTATGAGTAAGATTCCAGAATTGGTACATGCAAATTTATTCATCGCATCGTGGTAGTGGTAGAATATCTTTGCTTGGCTTTGAGGATTTATTTTGATTTGACCAGAATATTTTGATTTTGTCCTGATATTATCTATAATAAAAAATAAAAAATAAAATACATAAAAAAACACATAAAAACCCAACTACATTATAAACATAAAACATCACTGTTTGCAAAAATACACGTTTAGTATAATCTTAACATTTAAATATCTGTACTATATGTAAGTAAAATGAAACTTAAAAAGGATTTTACATAAAATAAAATAAAATACTTTATGTTCCTTTAGCAATAAAATTGCTGCAATAAAATGTGCAAAAAAATATATAATATATTTGGTACAATATTAACATTTAAATGTCTTTATTGTCTCAACAAATTATGAATTAAAAATATTTAGTACAAAATATTATTTAAAAAATATACTTGTATAAAACATTTAGTACAATCTTAATATTTAAATATCTATACTATATGTAAGTAAAATAAAGTTTAAAAGGATTTTACATAAAATTAAAAAAATACTTTATGTTCTTTTAGCATTGAAATTGCTGCAATAAAGTTTGCACAAATTATATAATATATATTTGGTACAATATTAATATTTAAATATCTTTACCGTCTCAAATTATGAACTAAAAATGTTTAGTACAAAATATTATTTACAAAATATACTTGTATAAAATATTTAGTACAATCTTAATATTTAAATATCTATACAATATGTAAGTAAAACAAAATTTAAAAGGATTTTACATAAAAAAAAAACTTTATTATGTTCTTTTAGCAATAAAATTGCTGCAATAAAGTTTGCTAAAAATATATAATATATTTGGTACAATATTAAAATTTAAATATCTTTGCTGTTTTGACAAATTATAAATAAAAAAAATAAGCAAATTAATGATTTAATATATATTAAATATCTTTACTGTCTCAACAAATTATAAATAAAAAAATTAAAATTAAATACAATAAAATTTAGACAACTATAAATATAATTAATTTAAATTAAACTGAATTATACATTATTAATGTATATGTATATGTATAATTAAATTATATATATATATATATATATATATATACACACACATATAGTCGGCAGAACACAAGGGTTAATCGAGTATCATAGTGTGGAGTACAAGTCTCTCTCACACAGAGTGAAGCAAATAAATTAGCATTCTGGATTTGTCCACTGATACTGAATGTAATTTTCCAGTGGGCTAGTTTGAGAGAGGTCCTGAAGTTAATGAATCAAACAACGAGCTGTTTGTGCCTTGACCGAACTCGATGGAGCTTCTCAAGGGCAACTCTGACTGTTTAGAGTAGCATACTAACATACTACTCTAGAATTTGAAGAGTATGCAGTGTATATACTGTGCACTGTATGATCATCCAGTCATTCATCCCTATGTATTTGTATTTGGGTTTATTATGGGCTTGATCTTATTGTTGTTGTTTTTTCTATTAAGATCTGGCAACACCACTTTTTTCGAAAGTCAATTTGGTTGTAGAACGAGGTTTTCATTCCCATAAATGACTGAACTGTGTGTGTACAGAACAGGATTAAGCAGTAAAAGGTGAAGTGACAATGAATTTAGCTGTATTGTGCATGTGGCCAATACAAAGCTTTATGCTGCACAGTGTTCAGAAAGGAGTATTCCACCACTGTATGCTGAACACAGACAATATGTGTGGCCTTCTTCAGAGAGGCTGTCAGAAAAAAAGTGCACAAAAAGAAATTCTTCTCTTATCTGCTCTGCTTTGCAGTGTGTCTTGAGATCAGCCAGAGATTACTGGAAGCTGCAGAGCTAGAAACAAGAAGAGTATGACAAATGCACCGCAGATAACCACGCTATCTAAAAAAATTAGATCCTAAGAGGACAAACAGGTAGTTAAAATACCTCTGGAAAAAGAACTATCACCAATGAGATTTCTTTAATAACAGCAATGAGACTAAATGGAGGTCGAACAGAGTATTTTCTGATTTGTTTCCTAACACAAATAAGACAAGCAACACCCTTGAAACCACTTAGAACACCTTAGCAACCACCTAGCAACCAGCCAGAGCATCTTAGCAACCACCCAGAACCTCCCAACAACACACTAGCAACCATTCAGAAGACCTTATCAATCACCTTACACCAACTAAACTGTAAAAGCTCTTAGCAACAGCCTAGAACCTAATTTACACCTTAGCAACACCCTAGCAACCATACACCCTAACAAACATTTAGACCACCTTCAACAACCGATAAACAACTAAACTACCCGAAACCTCTTAGCATCCACCCAGCAGCTGCCTAGAAACTATTTTAAAACTTATCTGTCTTTAAAAAAAAAAAAAAAAAAAAAACACTACTCAGAACATCCAGCAATGCCCTAGCAACCAAGACCTTCTCAACCACCCATGTAGCAACAACCAAACCATCTACCTTTTAGCAACCACCAATCAACTGCCTAGAAACAATTCTAAACCTGAAAGAGCTTATCAACCACCTAGACACAACTAATCTACCAAAAACATCCAGCAACTCCCTAACAAACTATTTTACATATTAGCAACATCATAGAAACCTATTAGAACATCTTAGCAACTACCTAGCAACCACCCGAACATGGCAGCACTTATCTAGCAACACCCTAACAACCATTCAGAAGACCTTATCAACCACCTAGCAACATCTAATCTACCCAAAAAAGCCAGCCACTCCCTAGAAACTATTTTACACCTTAGCAACATCCTAGAACCCTCTCAGAACACCTCAAAAACTACCTAGCAACCTACAGTGATTATCTAGCAAAACCCTAACAACCATTCAGAAGACCTTATCAACCACCTAGCAACAACTAGTCTATCCAAAACATCCAGTAACTGCCTAGAAACCGTTTTACACCTTAGCAACATCCTAGAAACCTCTCAGAACACCTTGGTATCGACCTAGCAACCAACAATGATTATCTAGCAACACCTTAACAACCATTCAGAAAACCTTATCAGCCACCTAGCAACAACTAATGCATCCAATACATCCAGCAACTCCCTAAAAACAATTTTACACTTCTGCAACATCCTAGAAACCTTTTAGAACACCTTAGCAATTACCTAGTAACCACCCAAAACATACCAGCAATTATCTAGCAACACCTTAACAACCATTCAGAAGACCTTATTAACCACCTAACAACAACTAATCTATCCAAAACATCCAGTAATTGCCTAGAAACCGTTTTACACCTAGTAACACCCTAGAAACCTCTCAGAACACCTTAGCAATGACCTAGCAACCAACAGCGATTATCTAGCAACACCCTAACAACCGTTCAGAAGACCTGATCAACCACCTAGCAACAACTAATCTATCCAAAACATCCAGTAATTGCCTAGAAACTGTTTTACACCTTAGCAACATCCTAGAAATGTCTCAGAAAAACCTTAGTAACAACCTAGCAACCAACAATGATTATCTGGCAACACCTTAACAACCATTCAGAAAACCTTATCAACCACCTAGCAACAACTAATGCATCCAAAACATCCAGCAACTCCCTAAAAACAATTTTACACTTCTGCAACATCCTAGAAACATTTCAGAACACCTTAGCAACTACCTAGTAACCACCCAAAACATACCAGCAATTATCTAGCAACACCTTAACAACCATTCAGAAGACCTTATCAGCCACCTAGCAATAACTAATCTATCCAAAACATCCAGTAACTGCCTAGAAACTGTTTTACACCTTAGCAACATCCTAGAAACCTCTCAGAACACCTTAGTAACAACCTAGCAACCAACAGTGATTATCTAGCAACACCCTAAGAACCATTCAGAAGACCTTTTCAACCACTCAGCAACAACTAATCTATCCAAAACATCCATCAACTGTCTAGAAACCATTTTACACCTTAGCAACATCCTAGAAACCTCTCAGAACACCTTAGTAATGACCTAGCAACCAACAGCGATTATCTAGCAACACCCTAACAACCGTTCAGAAGACCTTATCAACCACTCAGCAGCAACTGATCTATCCAGAACTTTTTAGCAACTCCCAAGCAGCTGTTTTACACCTTAGCAACACCCTAGCAACCAGGCGAAACATCTTTTAAAACACCTTAGCAACAACTAAAACTGCCTAGCAACCACACATGCTCAAGTATTCAAACGACAGGTCTAAATATCCTTCAGACTTCAAGGTTTAAAGTGTTCTTTTATTCTCCACTCCTTTAAATGTTCTCAAAAACCATAAAACTTCCAAAGTCTTCAGCCCACCAGTATATTCAATCCGTGTGCATTTTTGTCTCCGTTTCTATTGCTTATTTTCGCTGTAATGTGTCAAGGCTCTGCTTTAGAAAGGCTGTATTATGCTGGCCAATAAATAAGGATTGTGGCCGTCAGTCTGCACGGCTTGGCAAACAGAAACACGTGTTTGCGCTCTCGTACTTCTCTGCGCACCGCCTCGTTTATCTTGGCTGTCAGGTAAAGGGCAACGGACGAAAAGGTGAAACTTTCTCTCTCTTTCTCCCAACTACTTATTAAATAAGCCTGCTGTCCTAAAGACCACACACGACTTCTTTGAAAGTGACGTACGCCCCACATGCAAACAGACAAACAAACTCTTCATGCACATTTAATCATTTCCTTTTAGATACACGCTTGACAGATACATGGAAACAAGCTGTTCTTGACTATGTAGGACATCCTCGTTGGTTTGCGTCAAACAAAGTTTCAAACTCCCCGATACACTGAAGGATGCATGTCATTCGCAAGCACAGATAATGAGTTATTATTAAATTTTGAAAACTGTCATACTTTGAACAATCACATGCGCAAGAAGTAAATAAAAATGCATGATTTAAAGGAATGTTCTGGATTCAAAACAAAATCAGTCAACAGCATCTGTTACACACTGATAATTACTGTCAGTTTAAAAGCAAGCAAAAAATGTACTTGTAATGTTAAAAAACATACAAAACATTCTCAAAACCACATAGTAACACCCGTCAACCAATCACAAACACCTTAGCAACCATTTAGAGGACTTAGCAACAATCAAACTACCTATACTTTTCTAAAATATGCATATTAAGTAGGGTGATTATTGCTAACTAAAACTACCAAAAGATTTTATTAGATAAAGAAACTTAAATTAAAAAAAAAATTAGAAACACTGTCTTGCCAACTAACTAAAATGAATGTTAAACTAAAGTCAAAATAAATTAAACCTAAATAATATACACAATTATATTAAAGCTAATAATCACGCACACACTATTTTCCTCTTAATTTCAAATTTAAGTAAAGAATATTTTATATGAAAAGGCTTCTTTTTTTATTATTTAAATTCTTGAAACTAATTAATTAAATTAAAACACATAAAATTATTTGTGAAAATAAAATAAAAACTGAAAATATAAAAAAAGCTTATTCAAAATATACTGTATATAAAAACTATAATACAATAACACAAATACTTTTAAAAGTAAATAAAGTACTATTTTGTTCTTATTATTTTGTAGCTAAAACAATAAAAAAATAAATAAATAAAGATGTAAAGATGTTAAAATATTAATTTAAAGTCATCATTAAAAACCTCTTGTTAGCCAGAAGCACTAAAATTACTGGACATAAAAAGCAAAACTGAATAAATAAAATAAAATAAAATAAAAAAAAATAAAATAAAATAAAATAATAAAATAGCATTCATTCACATCAAAATTATAAAAAAAAAAATACTAAAAAATGTAAAATATACAAAAGCTAATTAAAAAAAATACTGTGCATGAAAACTAAATAAAATAACACTTTCAAAGGTGAATAAAGTCCTATTTTTTCTTTTCTTTTCTTTTTTTTTTTTTTTGTAGATAAAAATTAAAGAACATTTAATATTCTTGAAAAGAGTCCTGAATGTTCTTTTCTTTCTTTCTTAAATAATTTAAATTATTTTAAAGACGTCATAAATAACCTCTTAAATGTAGGTTAGCTTAAAGCACTAAAATTACTAGAAAAAAATAAAAAGTAAAACTGAATAATCTTAAACTGAAAATAAAATAAAATAGCACATCAAAATAATTAGAAAAAAAATACTAAAATAAAAACTGAAAATATAAAAAAGCCAATTCAAAATATACTGTATATAGCAACTAAATAAAATAACGCTGATACTTTCAAAAGTGAGTAAAGTGCTATTTTCCAAATTAAAGAAATCTAAAAATATTTCATGTGCTTGAAAAATTTTTTTTTTAAATTCTTGGGGGGAAAAAAAGTATTAAATTCACCATTAATCATCTCTTAAAGGCAGCATAGCCTGAAGCTTCTTTTAAATCCTCATAGGTAAGATGTTTAAAGAATTAATTAACATTAATACTCATACTAAATGTTAACAAGAGTGTATAAATGATAAAATAACGCAGAAAATTTTGAAAGTGTGTATTTTATCTATACTCTGCTGCAATGTGAGTGCATTGCTGTAAGCACAACTTTTGCTTTTTACAACCTAAAGGATGAGTTGAATTAACATTTTTCACTGATAATTAACAGCATGTCAGCTTGTATTTCTCACAGCCCATTCGTTTAACCTCTCCTACTGCAATACAACTTGACATTCTAAGATACGAAATGCTGAGTGCAGATGTCTAAATATGAGTTTTCATTGTTTACTGTTCACTGAAACTGAATAACTCGGGGCGATACCCTCATAATTGAAGAACACATTTTAGTCTCATTCTGCAGTTAATGAAGGTTGCACAGGAAGAGCACACTGCCGTCAGAGCAATGATGTGTACATTATGATAGCCATGGGCAGACGCTCCAAACTAGCAGTTTTATGAATTTATTCAACGCATTTTGCTTGAATAAAAGGTCCAAACAAACAGGCCTCAAGAGGAGCGGTGCGAGTGTAAAGGTGACGGCACTATGTTTAACGCTTGATTTACGCCTGAGCTTTTAATTAGATGATTGCAGCGCTCGTGTGACGGGACACATAACACATGGTCTTATGGATGCTGCAGTTAATTACTAAGAGGTTATTCATCTTCAATGCCCTCAGACTGTTGAAGCCCAGTGTTGAATACATAATCGCACAATTGGCTCGATAAAAAATGACGCCGCAGTGTTGTTCCATGTGATGCAATGGCTGGGAGAAGGTGTCGAGACAAATGACACTAAGCGGCGATTTTGATGCGGCTCCCACACAGATCAAATAAAATCCATCCAAACGTGTGTACATTTCTTGAATCAGAGCTAAATTAATGGGCAACGCTTCAACTGGAGTCCATCCGCATGACCAATGATTTTAACAACAGCACTGAACCTGAATCCTTCACAGAATCTTTCTAGGAAAGACACCATGAAATGTTCTTAAAGGGATAGTTCACCCCAAAATGAAAATTTGCTATTTATTTACTTACCCCCAGGCTATCCAAGATGGGGTTTTTTTTGGCTGAAACCATATCAGGCTACACAAAATGAATACCCGTGGCACTTGATGATATATATATATATATGGGTCTTATGAAGTAAAACAATCAGCCTGTGTAAGAAACTGAACATTATTTACAACATTATTAACTGTAACCTAGAGCCTCAGGCAAATGAGAAAATCAGATTCTGTTTCTGGTTCTCTCAGACAATTCGTTTCAATGAACTGATTCAATTCACTAGTAAATAATGTTCATTTTCTTGCACAGACTGATCGTTTCACTTCATAAGACCTTAATATATTGTCAGGAGCCACGGGGATTAATTTTGTGTTTCCAGATATGCTTTTTTAATTCTCAAAAACAGCCACTGATTTGCATTTTATGTGATAACTAAACATCATTCAAGCATGTTAAAGTGAATGAATTTAGCAAGTTTTTGGAGAAGCATGTTTTTAAACTCAGAATAAACTTCTGTGACAAATCTGAAAAGACCCTAGAAATATTACTGTTATGTGAAATAAATAAATAAATAAATAAATACGTTGAAATTCATCATTATAATATGTTTTACCTCTGAACTAAATATTTAACAAATTTAAATAAAAAAATATGCTGAATATAAATATATATAAATAATCATTTTGCACAAGCTAATTTTTGCTATATAAAATTAAACCTAATTAAACCACTGTATAAATATCTGTAGAATATCTGTAAATAATTATTTAACTATTATAATTTAAATAATAATTAAAAAAAAAGTAATTGACATTTTAAAACATTAAAAAACGTACTTTTTAAACTTAAATTTATACAATAAATATTTATAAATAATTATTTCAAATTATTTACCAATTATATAAACATTTCTTATTAAATATCAATATTTGTACTGTATCAAAATTAAACCTAAATGTGATCAGCCTCTTGAAAAAAAAATAAAACTAGTCTGATTTTTTTTTTTTTATTTTGGACTGAAAAGTCTGAACAACGGTAAATAAATAAATAAAGGGATTGGTAAAGAAACTAAAATGTCCAGTTCTTCTGAAGTTCACAACATTCCACTTGATTAGAGGGCTGTATTTTACTATTTCAGAAAACAGCAATATAATACTCCTATACAACGTCATTGTGGTCATTCTGGTGTGGTTTTGGGTGTAGATGAGCAGCTGATAATGTTAGGTCTCCATATTTTCTTCACAAAAACAGTGTCAAGTTTCTTTATTTTGGAGGAAGGGCAGTGGAATAGTCTACCATCAGTGTTCATTTTATCTGGGGGAATGTGGGTGTGATGTGCAGCGTTCGGTCTGATGCTGAAGTGCTGAGTGAAATGAACCCACAGTTGTAGGTCAGAATCGACGGGTCACAAGGTCCACTGTCGTATATTGAAAGTGAACTTTCTATTACTTGAGTCTGAGGAAAGGGTATTGTGGAGCGGATTCAGAAACAAAAACTGCCCCTTGTTGTAAAATAAATAAATAAATAAATAATGTAATGAATGATGACAATGCGTTAATGGTTCTTAAACACTTGCATGTTTTCCAGAACAAAAGAGGACCGTCATCAGTGTCCTTTACCACTGAATCTACAGTTCCACACCAAAATTAATATTTCAGTTTCTTATTTTAATTTGTGATTTGCAGCCTAGATCAAATATGAAAGACTATAAACAGACAACACACCTTTCTATTCTTGGCTGCACTCAAAGAAACAAACAACGCAACCAGTGAACTCCAATTCATCAATGAATGAGTCATATGATCTGATTCTTTTAATAAATCGATCAAAATGACTCATTTCAAACCCTAAAATGACTCACTTCACTGATTCAGTCAGAATGCTCACCTGAATGAACATCTAAATTACTCACTGAACCACAAGATTTATTTTGATGTACCAGAATTGAAATGAACCGAAAACTATCACTGATATTTGAAGAGTTCAGATGCAAAACCAGCTAAAAGCCATCTTGGCCAAAAATGAGATAATGATACTGAGTGAATGCTGTCGACACATATTATACGTCCATCAAATACTTTTTCTTCAAATTTGCTAAAATACCAGTTTCAGCCCAATCAGAAGTACCGCCTGATAAAGCCTGATAAAAATGCATTTTTTAAAGAAAGGCGTCAGATGGATTTAGCTGGTTTTGCATCTGAACTCTTCATTTATAATAATTAAATACTAATTAGTTAGTTAGTGGTTGCTTAAAAAATACGAAAAGAATTGCTATTGGCCATAGCCGGAGTTATTTCCATCTAGGCTCAAAACACACATAAGCTGTGGTTCAGCACTGGCGCTCGAAAGGACCTGTCCAAAACACAACAAACATTCTTTTCCTCCACCTCAAGTAGAAAAACCATGAAAAGCGCTTCCCCTGTCTTCTCGTTCTTTCATCAACACAGCTGCACCGCGGTCAGAGCATCAGTTAATCTGGTTTTCACATCCGTGTGCGGATCGATCGCGGCTCGGATCACCTGTGGCTTCATTTGGCCTTGCGTGACAGCTTTTGAGCTGCTCTAAATCAAACACAACCACACACACACACAGAGAGAGAGAGAGAGAGAGAGAGAGAGAGAGAGAGAGAGAGAGGTCTAGATCAGCCCGAGCAGCAGTTCTTTATCTGAACCACTGGACTGAATTAACCTGTTTTAATAAAGGTGGACAAGGAACATCTGTCAATGCAGTAACCACAACGGTGTATCTACTACTACTTTAAAAAAAAATTACTCGTTTGTGAACCAGACATCAATCTAGACCATTTGCCTGAGACTCTGGATTAAAGGTAATAATGTTGTAAATAACGCTCAGTTTCTTGCACAGACTGATCATTTCACTTCATAAGAACACAACATATCATCAGGAGCCACGGATATTAATTTTGTGTTTCGTGCTTTTTAATGCTCAAAAACAGCCACTGACTTTCATTATATGAATCACCAAGGTCAAATCTTTTCTGTTCTACTGAAGAAAATGTCACCTACATCTTGGATGACCTGAGAGACTGAGTAAATTAACAGCATTTTTTTTTATTTTATTTAATATTAATATTAAAATAAGCACAACCGTGTTTCTGTTACTACTTTCAAAAAAGAAATTCAGTTATATGGTTATATATATATATATATTTCTATCCGAAAGTTTGGGGTCGTTTTTTTTCCAATGTTTTTGAAAGAAGTCTCTTCTGCTTATCAAGGCTGCATTTATTCCTTAAAAAAAATACAGTAAAAACAATAATATTATGAAAATATTATTACAATTCAAAATAACCATTTTCTATGCAAATATATTTTAAAACGCAATTTATTGCTGTGATGTAAAGCTGAATTTTCAGCATTATTACTCCAGTCTTCAGTGTCACATGATCCTTCAGAAATCATACTTTTTTCAGACCTTGACGCCAATCATATGCAAGTTATGCCAAGATACTTCAAAGACTACCATGATTTTACTATAGTATATATCCAAAAACACCCTTCGGGACCCTTCATAATTTGCTCATCACGTTTGTTTTGGTAGCATATTAGTAGGAACGCCGCAACTATTTACAATTAATTAAAAAAACTACTTTCCCAGCTATCAGAGAATGTACACAGAACGTTCTATCAAGGCGATAGAACAAATGTTCAAGCAGCATTAACAGAATGTTCATTTAAAGTTGTAAAAATGTTACATTATTCATCCATTACTTTCTCTAATATTTGCATAACAAAGAAAAAAAAAAGATCACAGATCACTCAAAACTGGGTTTGATGTTGTTCATTAAAGGTGAAGTCCACTTCCAGAACAACAATACACAAATAATTGACTCACCCCCTTGTCATCCAAGATGTTCATGTCTTTCTGTCTTCAGTCATGAAGAAATTATGGTTTTTAAGGAAAGCATTTCAGGATTTTTCTCTATGTAATGGCCTTCATTGGAGCCCCAATTTTGAACTTCCAAAATGTAGCTTAAATGTGGCTTCAAAGGACTCTAAACGATCCCAGCCGAGGAAGAAGGTTCTTATCTAGCGAAAGGATTGGTCATTTTTTTTGGAAAACAAAAATGTGTATACTTCTTAAGCACAAAAGCTCATGTAGCACAGGCTCTGGGATGCGCGTTCATGACACTACTTACTATTGAATCACGCCGAAAGGTCACGCAGAACGCAGGCGGAACTACAGACCCAGTGTTTACAAAGAGAACGCGCGAAGTGCAAGTAAGTTTGTAAACGCTGTTTACAAACAAAAAGGTGCAACAATGTCCTCCTCTCAAGTTGTAGGAGAAAATAAGATGGAGTTCTTCACCATACTCAGTGCACAGACGATGAACTTGCACGTGATTTGTAGTAGTGATGGGAAGTTTGGATCATTTTACCGACTCAGACCTTTGAGTCTCGTTCAGCAAAATGAACAAATCTTTTTTGAGTCATTTCGTTCATTTTAGCAAAATATAATTAAAATGTTACGTGCTACTTCCCTAACACATCTACTGCTTACACAAACGTTGATCACACTACAAACAAGACAAAACTATAATGCCATAAGAAACAGAAAAGTTGATTCATTGTTTACCTTTAGTCTTTAGTCTATGATTAGCTCAGCTCACCTCTTATCTGACAAGTTTTCGGGTTTGAGTCATTCGTTCATCACGTGACAGCCCCATAAGATGAACGAACGACTTGAAAAACCCGAAGACTTGAAACAGGTGAACTAATTCCAGTACAGAACCTAATAGGATGTCGCGCATGTGCGACTGAACAAATCTCTCCCTGAGACGACTTGTTCTTCCCGAGTCGCATTAAAGATTCGTTCAAGATGAAAGAATCATTCAAGAACGACCCATTACTAATTCACAGCATTGTAGACGCGCATCCCAGAGCCTGTGCTATACAATACAAATTTTAATTTTTTGAAGAAAATGGCAGATCGTTTCGCTAGATAAGACCCTTCTTCCTCGGCTGGGATCAATTAGAGCCCTTTGAAGCTGCATTTAAACTACATTTTACGACTGAAGACAGAAAGACATGAACATCTTGAATGACAAGGGGGTGAGTAAATTATTTGTAAATTGTTGTTCTGGAAGTGGACTTGTCCTTTAAAGTAATAAGCCCCACTGCACGTCGTGCCTAACAACGCCCCTTAGCTGTTATAAATTCGCTTCCCAGGGCTTACTGCTTTTATAAAACGGTTATTCCATATATGTAGTAAGAGGTTTTACCAAATAAAACAGAGCAAATAAAGTGTAATGATTTTAATAAAAACATTATTCTTCCACCAAACAATGTAGTTGCTCAGAAACAGTTGTGGTTGCAACTAAGTGGTTGCCAAGCAACACACAAATGTAAACAAAAGTGTATGTTTGTAGAGTAATTTACAATGTCTTCGAACGTGGCTCAACCAATCAAAATCAAGGACCAGAACTATCCGTTTTATAAATAACATTTTAACATGGCACATAATCGTTTTTATTATTTATTTATTTTTTTTATATAAAGAGCTTATTTTTATAGTTAACACAGTGTTGATTTGCATATAAAAGCACTTATTGTAATTTAAATCATTTATCATATTCAGAAAAAGGCCTTTTCCACTGCATTTGATGCATTACAGTGTTCATTTAGACCGGGTTTAAGGAGCGTGTTTGTTTTGTCCTCTCTATCCACTCTCACATTGAGGTGATGCAGTGTTTTACCGCAGTATCTCCACACCTGATTTTACCATCTGCTTTTCTGCACGCCGGCAGATGGTATTTATGTCGAATTTCACAGAATAAAACGCTCGCACCAAAATATGCAATTAATATCCCTGTTCAGCAGACTGCATGGAGGTACTGCACATCTTTAATAGCCCAATAATTGATGAGCAGCTACTGTGTATTCTGCTTAGGCTTCATCAATATGGCCCCTACAGTAAGCATATAAGGACAAACCCGAGGAAACGGCTGCGATTTGCCCTCGGCCACAGCGTCTCCTTGTCAAACTAAGATTTAATGCAGACATTCCTGGTCTGGGACCGAGAAACATGAGGTCACGTCTGTTGAACGTCCAAGCATCTTTACACACTGACGTGTGAGGACTGAGAGCGGCGGAGTCGCAGATACGTGAAACAATGTGAATTACTTGACCTTAAACATTTCCCATTTGGATTCCCGCCTCAGAATAACCTCAGGCCACTGTTCCTGAAGAAACTCTCACCTGTGAATGAATGTTTGTGAATCGTCTCTGCTGATAAAGCCCCCGAAAAGTACCTGCGCTGCCTTGCGTAACTAGTCTCCTGTTTGGTCCGATAATAATGCCTGTTTTAATGCATCATTTGGAGTTGTGAACGTGTTGAATGCACGGATGAGAGCGAGACAGAGAGAGAGATGGTGGAATGAAATCATGAAATGAACACAGCTCCACCATTTGGCCAAGATTAAGCACTACAACTAAACATTACCTACACAAGAACAACCAAATTACACTTTTGGACTTCATAATACTATTTTTCATAATAATAATAGTAATAATAATAATAATAATAATAATAATAATAATAATAATTATTATTATTATTATTATTATTATTATTAAGAAAAGTAAAAATATAATTAAAAAATTGGGGGTCACTAAATGTTTTTAAAAGAACTTAATAATTTTATTAATCAAGGGTTCCGTAAGTTATTATTATTATTATTATTATTATTATTATTATTATTAAATAAGAAGAGTAAAAATATAATCAAAAAATTTGGGATCCCTAAATGTTTTTAAAAGAAATTTAAATTGATAAATTGTGACAGTACAGTAATTTATAATGTTACAAAAGATTTCTGATTCAAATAAATGCTGTTCTTTTGAACTTTTCAAAATAATAATAATAATAATAATTATCATGGTTTCCACAAAAATATTAATCAGCACAACTGTTTTCAACATTGTTAATAATCAGAAATGTTTCTTGAGCAGCAAATCATTAGACTGGAGCAATGATGCTGAAAATTTAGCTCTGCATCATAGAAATAAATTACATTTTACAATAAATTCAAATGGAAACCACTTACATTAAATTGTAATAATATTTCATAATATTGCTGTTTTTACTGCATTTTTAATCAAATAAATGCAGTCATGGCGAGGATAAAAGTGTTCCTGAAGGATCATTCGACACTCAAGACTGGAGTAATGATGCTGAAAATTCAGCTTTGATCACAGAAATAAATTACAATTTACAATATATTCATACAGTAAACAGTTGCTTTAAATTGTAATAATATTTTACAATATTACAGATTTTTTCAGAATTTTTGATCAAATAAATACAGCCTTGGTGAGCAGAAGAGGCTTTTGAGCAGTAGTGAATTATATATCTACCACAAGGGTTTAGGACCCAGCCTAGTTTTTATAAATACAATAAGCTTTATTTTATGCCTCTGCCTGGCAAAAAGATGATTTTATACTTTCTATTTCCAATTAAAGGCAGAAAGTACTTTCTACACAATTGAATAAAACTTTGCATACACCCTTGATATGAATCATAAATATCCTTGGATCACTTTGCTGGAAATGAAAGACTGTGAATCATAAATGTTTACATCTACTAAAAATACCAACTAGGTTTATAATTATAAACATTAACACGATTACAAGATGCATTACTGCCACCTAGTGTCCAAAAATCTACTAATAGTACTACTGTTTTCAAATGTTAGTTTGCTATGCATTCATCCCAGTTGCAACAAATTAAATGCATTAGCCTGCATGGGCAAATATGGTACTACGGCATCCCTCGTCAGCATAAATGGGTCGATGAGGCCTGGGAAAGGTAATCGGGGGTAACGGCACTCCCCATCGTCCCACCGCAGCGCTCCGCTCCGCCCGGAGGAAACGGGAACTCGGGGAGCCGAGGGAGAGCCGGGCGCTGGAGTGCGGTGTCTGTGGGAGAGTGAGTCATTAATCCTGGAAGTGGATGTAGTCGCCCACATGCTAGCGGTAATAATTTATGCTAAACACAGTGAAGAGGAGAAATGGGACGGCGTAGCAGAGGTCATACTCATTAACAATGCCTTTTGTGTTACAAAATAAAGCCTTCAAAATATGAAGTAAAAGGTTATGTGTGCTCATTTTTATTTTATGAGGGTGATTTTAGACGCCTTAAAGGGATAAATGACACTAAATGGAAATGCTGTCATTATTTACTCACCTTCTAGTCATTACACTAACTACAGTTTAGACTTGAGTCACAGTGGGAGGCAAAATCATAAAAACAATAAATAAATTCTTAAACTATGCCTTGATGTTTGACATTTTGAAACCTAAGGCAATTACATAACTCAAAAATACTACTGGAAATAAATGCAAGTAAGCAAGTAAATAAATAAACACATAAATAAAACTATATTTGAACCACATATTGGATACTTTTCTTTCGATAAAGAATTTATTAGATAAAGAATAATAATAATAATAATAATAATAATAATAATAAAAATACTAATAATAACATTAATAATAATTAATAAATACATAATAATGGCTGTTGTTAAACTAAGATTGATACTTCATCTTATTTACTTTCAATTTTATATTTAAGGGGGAAAAAAAAAACTAATGTCCTTAAATAAGAGGATTGGTATTATCAGTTATTATGATGTAAAATAAAATAAAACAAAACAAAACAAAAAACAAAACAAAACAAAAAAAAATTAAAATAAAATAAAATAAATGATGTTCTAAAATAACAGGATTTAATATTATCATTTATTATGATGCTAAAATAAAATAAAATGATGTCCTGATGGATATTATAAAATTACTTTTCTTTGGATAAAGAATTTATTAGATAAATAATAATAATAATAATAATAATTATTATTATTATTATTATTATTATTATTAAAACAAAATAAAATAAAATAAAATATGATGTTCTTAAGTAAGAGGATTTATTATTGTCAGTTATATATATATATATAAACTAAAAAAATTTTTGGACACAATATTATAAAACTACCACTAAATCTTAACATGCCCCTTCCCTCGAATGTTACATAGTGTCTGTTAATAACAAGAATAAATGCACTGAATTTCTGATATATATAGTAGAAGTACAACACTATTTAAAATCCATTTATAAGTCTTGTTTTCGCTAAAGTCACTAGGAGTATAAAACGGATCAAAACATGCTAAACAAAACCTAAACACTATGAAAACAAAAGCAGACCGTGGTGAGAGGTGAAAATGGCCACACGGGTTGAAGAAAGAACTTCTCACACATATATATGTCAGTATGATTTCATTGCTGCTCTACACAATAACCTAGAATTTCCTCTCCGTTCCCGTTCCGAGTACAAGATGCTCCCAGGAGCTCTGAACTCTTCCTCAAGCACCTTGATATTCCTCAGCGCGTGTATGTGTATATCACCACAGGAAATTCAATTTCAGCTTCTGGGGCGAAATGAAACATCACCGAGGGCCGCGGGCGAACGGAGCCGAGGGAAAGTGATCGACGTGTTGACTGGCGGCGGAAGTTTCCGGAAGAATGGATTCCGGTTTCTTTTCATCCAGTTTGTCAGGCTGGAGTTCACCGCAGTCCTGTCATCCTAGCGGTGTGCGAAACCAGTTAAAAAAAGTCAATATGTACATCGTAATAGTAGCATGACGCAGAACTGTAGTTTTTCTATCCAGAATGGTTCAATGAGACGTTTATTTATTAAAAGTGCAAAAACGGACGACGAGCCGCTGCGCAGACAGAACATCCAAATGTGTTTCAAATGCACATCGATCTCAAGGTCAGACAGCTTATTAACCTAACACATGAATGTAGCCGTTTGACTAAATAGTAATGGCCTAATTTATAAATAACTATAAATAAACATTTGGGGAAAGCGAAACGATTGCGGGAAATGGGCGGAAAGGGGGATTGCAGCACCGAGTGTAATCATCATGAATAAAACATGGCGATCTTGTTGATTTTGTGTGTGTTTGTGGATCGTCTGGGCAGGAATTATAATTTTGCTCATCAAACACAAATGTCTTCAGCTGCAAACAAGCCACAAACAAACAGCCTCAGACTGGAAGTCTAACTTTAGCATTAAGCACTGCTAAACGTGGAACAATTCAACACAACTCAACATCAGGAATAGAAATCAGAAGGGATTTAATGTATTTAATGTTTCCAATTCCAAATTTCACTTAATGAATCCATTTAATAACTCCACTAATAGCATTTAACACTTAGCAATTGCAGTAACAGTTCTTCTGGACTTTAAATATATAGCTCTAATATAGTAAGTAAAGTAAAAATAATAAAATAGTAAGTAAAATATTAAATAAGTGGATTGGTATGGTCAGTTATTATGATGTAAAAAATAAAATAAAATAAAATAAAATAAAATAAAATAAAAACTGATGTTCTTATGGGCCTAATATAGCGAGAAAAAAAAAATTTAATAACAGACTCAAAAGAGGTCTGAAAATGACAGATAGATAGATAGATAGATAGATAGATAGATAGATAGATAGATAGATAGATAGATAAATAAAATAAAATATAAAATAAAATAAAATAAAATAATGTCCTTATGAGCCTAATATAGTAAGAAAAATATTAAATAAGAACCTGAAAAGAAGTCTGAAAATGGCAGTTACTTTAAATGATTGATTGATTGATTGATTGATTGATTAATTAATTAACAACGTCTCGATATTGTAAGCAAAAAATTAAAGAGAATTGGTAATGTCAGTTATTATGATAAAATAAAATAAAACAAAACAAAACCAAACAAAATAAAATAAAATAAAATAAAATAAAATAAAATAAAATAAAATAAAATAAAATAAAATAAAATAAAATAACTGATGTCCTTAAGTGCCTAATATAGCATATTAACCCTTTAACTGTCACCATCCACCCTATGGGACTTTCTTCATTGCCTTTTTTCCTTTCACACTTTAGAAATCATAAGAAATTATACATCAGTTCAAAACTTAAAATCTCAAAATTCATAATCTGAAAGGCATTTTAAAATCAGATATTGCATTACCATGGAAATTGCACATCAAAATCATATTACAAAATGTTTTCATTCATGAATTATAATAATTTAAGTCTGGATAGTGCATTTTTATGTCTGTGTTCAAAAATGGGTGTGACAGTTAAAGGGTTAAATAAGATCCTAAGAAATGGCCTGAAAATGCAAGTTATAGCAAACAAATAAATAAATAAATAAATAAAATCTTGATGTAGTAAGCATATTGCTGGTATTGCCAGTTATTACATTGCATGAATAATAAAATAAAATAAAATAAAATAAAATAAAATAGTTCTGATACAGTAGGTAAAAAAAAAAAAATTAGGACTAGCATTGTCAGAAATCAATCAATCAATCAATCCTGATGGTCCTAAATATAATAAGAAAAAATATTAAATAAGGTGAATATGAATGAAGGAAGAAAGGAAGGAAGGAAGGAAGGAAAGAATAAACATATACACAATATACACAATAAGATCAACATATACCATGTTTAAGACATGGTTTGCCTGAAAAAAAAACAAAAAAACAAAAAACAGTCAGTTACATGACTTTGGAACAGCATGTGGGTGAATAACTGATGACTATCTATAAATAAAGTACATTTTTATTCCTGCTTGATTTTAAACTGGCCCGCCTCCTTCCAGAGCCACAAAATGGATTTAAAGCCTTCATCTCCATTAAATCCTCCATCAGAGCCACCTGTAGTCTGCAAGCGCCCAGAGCAAATGTTTGTACACTTGACCACTACGGGAGTAAGTTACTGTGATTCTCTCTCCTGTAATGCACACGTCTCAGAAGGACAAAGCCTGTCAGGACACCCTGCTGGGACAGCAGCCGTCCTGCTGACAAAGGTCCATGTCAGCCGGAGGAAAGGTCCGCCAGAATCTTTCAACCGTTTTCTCAGAAGCTGAACACAAGGAACATGAAATGTTCTTGAAACCAGATCCTGAGTTTACAGTTTTCATTTTCATCATAAATAACTCCGTAAGAACCGTAGAAGGGTTCAGTTGGCGACTGGAGGCTACTCGATGCAATATGGCTGCAAAACACATTTCCAAGTACTGAGAAAAAACACTCAGAATGAACTAGAAATGCTGTAGACACCACACTAGAAGTGCACTAAAAACACTCTGCATAGCAACACCCTAGCAACCACTCAGAGCAGCCCAGCATCAAAGCAGCTAGTTTTTGCACAGCCAAACACAAACAAACTCATGTTTTCTTCAGAAAATGTAAAAATGTAGTTGAATAATGAGTTTGCAAACCAAATCCACAGCCTACTTTTACTAAAGCTCAAATCTGCAGCAGCTGCAAGGTTAACTTGAAATTGCAGGCTGGTGATTAATAATTGTTTTCTATTACCAGTAGCATGTATTAATATTCTACAAGGTCACATTATACCTGAATCGTTTGTCATTTTCCACTGACTTTAGAGATACGTAGAGACAAAACCTCTTCATCTTTTTAAGAAGGCATACATAATTAATACAAGACAGTATCTTGGGGAAAAAAAAACAAAACAAAAAAACACTAATTATATTGTGCATAAAGGAAATTAACCTTATTTATTATTCCCACTACTGTGGAAGTGGGAACATGGATCCCCCCTTTTTAATTGTTATTGTGTACTACTTTTTAATTACTAAAATAAATAAATAAATTACTTTTTATTAATTAATGAAATGAATTTAACTTATATATTTAATATATAATATTATAATAATATATAATTTATTATTAAATGTAATATCTATATTTAAAATAATCATTTATTTATCATTTGTTTTGAGTTTCAGAAAATTGACATAAATAAATAAATCAATAAATATTTTATTATTTTTTATTACTGAATATTTTTAATTTAACATATAATAATAATAATAATAATAATAATAATAATTTATTATATAATTCAATTTATTTATTTAAATAAAAAATAATCATTAATTTAATATTTTGAGTTTCAGAAACTTTATGCATAATCCATAAAGTGAAACACTATCTGTGGCTTATTATAAACATGAATTATAATCACAACAAGCCAACCGTACCACACAAAATACTCAAAATCCACTGAAATAAATGAATAAATAAATATACACTATATTGCCAAAAGTATTCGCTCACCTGCCTTGACTCGCATATGAACTTAAGTGACATCCCATTCCTAATCCATATGGTTCAATATGACGTCGGTCCACCCTTTGCAGCTATAACAGCTTCAACTCTTCTGGGAAGGCTGTCCACAAGGTTTAGAAGTGTGTTTATGGGAATTTTTGACTATTCTTCCAGAAGCGCATTTGTGAGGTCACACACTGATGTTGGACGAGAAGGCCTGGCTCTCAGTCTCCGCTCTAATTCATCCCAAAGGTGTTCTGTCGGGTTAAGGTCAGGACTCTGCGCAGGCCAGTCAAGTTCATCCACACCAGACTCTGTCATTCATGTCTTTATGGACCTTGCTTTGTGCACTGGTGCACAGTCATGTTGGAAGAGGAAGAGGCCAGCTCCAAACTGTTTCCACAAAGTTGGGAGCATGGAATTGTCCAAAATGTCTTGGTATGCTGAAGCATTCAGAGTTCCTTTCACTGGAACTAAGGGGCCAAGCCCAGCTCCTGAAAAACAACCCCACACCATAATCCCCCCTCCACCAAACTTTACACTTGGCACAATGCAGTCAGACAAGTACAGTTCTCCTGGCAACCACCAAACCCAGACTCGTCCATCAGATTGCCAGATGAAGAAGCGCAGTTCGTCACTCCAGAGAATGCGTCTCCACTGCTTTACACCACTGCATCCGACGCTTTGCATTGCACTTGGTGATGTATGGCTTGGATGCAGCTGCTCGGCCATGGAAACCCATTCCATGAAGCTCTCTGCGCACTGTTCTTGAGCTAATCTGAAGGCCACATGAAGTTTGGAGGTCTGTACCGATTGACTCTGACCCCGCTCCGTCAGTTTACGTGGCCTACCACTTCGTTGCTGAGTTGCTGTCATTCCCAAATGCTTCCACGTTCTTATAATACAGCTGACAGTTAACTGTGGAATATTTAGGACTTGTTGCACAGGTGGCATCCTATCACAGTTCCACACTGGAATACACTGAACTCCTGAGAGCGACCCATTCTTTCACAAATGTTTGTAAAAACAGTCTGCATGCCTAGGTGCTTGATTTTATACACCTGTGGCCATGGAAGTGACTGGAACACCTGATTCCGATTATTTGGATGGGTGAGCGAATACTTTTGGCAATATAGTGTATTTAAAGTTTTTATGAATTTAATTTTTTTGTATTTATATAATAATAATAATAATAATAATAATAATAATAATAATAATAATGAATTATTTAATTATTTATTTTATATAAATGAAAAATAATCATCAATTTATCATTTCATTTTTTGAGTTTCAGAAACTTGTGAAACCTTAAAGTGAAAAATTATCTTTGGCTTATCATAAACATGAATTATAATCACAACAAGCAAAGCGTACTACACAATATACTCAAAACCTATTTAAATAAATAAATAAATAATACATTTATGATTTTTAATTTATTATTAATAATAATAATAATAATAACAACAATTTATTATTTAATTATATATATATTTTTTTTATTTCAATTAAAAATAATCATTAATTTATCATTTAATATTTTAAGTTTCAGAAACTTTATGCATAGTCCATAAAGTAAAAAAAAATATTTTTGGCTTATTATAAACATGAATTATAATCACAACAAGCAAACCGTACTACACAAAATACTAAAATTCATAATAATAATAAATAAATATATATTTACATTTTTAGTAACTGAATATTTTTAATTTATATAATAATAATTATTATTATTATTATTTTTTATTTAAATTAAAAATAATAATTAATTTATCATTGAATATTTTGAGTTTCAGAAACTTTATGAAAAAATGATCTTTGGCTTATCATAAACATGAATTCTAACCACAACAAGCAAACCGTACCACACAAAATGCTCAAAACCCATTTAAACAAATATTTAAAATACAACAAATAAATAAATAGCATATTTGACCCCAGTTTGAGGTGAAATTTGACCCAGACATGTTTTCATGGTAATTGTTTTCATCAACAGAAGAGCAAAAACTAACCCTTCTGTTTTCATTACATCCCTAATGAGTGAACTTTCCTTAAATAACATTAAGGTCACACTTTCACCTTTCGTTCTGCGTCTGCTCTTATTTATCAAAGCTACAGCTTAGTCGTTCATCCTAATTGCCGGTGGTCATTTCGACCTGCTCCCGGACATGCACCGTGGCCCTTTCAAAGTGACCAGGACCCAATCGTCTCGTTTCAGGCCCGAATGGCCTTGCTAAATCAGTCTGTCGCCCTCCGTCCTGTTTTATTTGTCCTTTTTATCCCTCTGTGCTGGCAGACGTGGGGCCTGGGGCTGCACGGTTATTTATCACCGTTATCTCCGGTGGGCCGAGCGCTAAAAGCGGTGGCCTCAGGTACGATGTAGGATGAAGCTGCCGTACATAAGTAGACCGCTGTGACAAAGTCAGTATGGAACAAGAGAAGTGGGCCATTTACCGCAGTAAAACAAAGATCGCTACGTTCCTCCATAGTCTTAAGATCGTATTCATCAGTGAAAGTACTATAGACTTACATAACATACTTGACCTAATTCATTATGTATTTTGTTCCAGGCTTACCCTTAAAAATATATGATGATAATATCATGGTAAAGTGATGTTAACTTTGAAACATATCATGGTACTATTACCGCAATCTACCAATTTACTTCAATGAATACTATGATAATGCCTACATTTAAAAACCATGACACCTGGATTAAAAACACCACCACCAGGTAAAAATGAGTAGTACATTTTTTGTTTTGTTTTGTTTGAGAGTATCTTTGATTGATTGATTGTTTAATTCTTTAAAATGTAATTTAAATGTATTTTTTATTTAAATATTTAAACTTATTTAAATTATAAAAAATAAATAAAAATGATTTAAAAACAATAAAAATGTATTTATTTATTTATTTATTTTGCATTGTGACATTATCTACTTTAATCATTTTTAATATTGTTTTATATTTTTTATATTATTGTTAATATTATTATTATTTGACAGTACATTGTTTTAGTTTAGTTTGATTAACTATTTAAAATGTAATTTTTAAATTATAAAAATATAATTAAAAAAATATTTTAAAATGATTTAAAATGATTCGTATTCATTTATTTATTTTACATTTTCACATTACCTACTTTAATTTCTTTTCATTTTTAAATCATTTTTATCTTTTTTTTATTTTATTTTTTATATTTTATACTACCATCTTAAAAGTAAAAAATATCTATTCAATTTTTGTCATTATTATTATCATTATTATTATTATTAAATGTAATACATTTTTATAATTATGAAAAATATATTACAATTAAAAGCAATTAAAAATAATTTTAAAAAATGTACTTTAATTTCTTACAATTTTTATTACTGTAATGAAAAACTGTACTGTGGAAAACTGTATTTTATATACACACACACATGTTCTTATTATTTGAGCATAATCATGTTTATTACCATCTTAAAAGTAAAAATCATTTTGTATATAATTATTGTTAATATTATTTGACAGTACATTGTTTTAGTTTAGTTTTTCCTGAAGCAAACTTTTAGCTATTGGCTGCATAACTACGATTACTCCTTTTTTTGTACTGTTCTGTTCATTTAAACTAAGTGAAAATCGGTCTTAATTTACATACATGTTAAAGAGTGCACCCTTATTTATTTTAATAAATAACAAGCTGATCAATCCTGCACAAAAATCAATCAAATTATCATTTAAATTGCAAAACAAACAGATTTAATCAATAAGCAAATAATAGTTTGCTGCGGTTGCCTAATTTCTACTAAAAGCAGTAGTTTATTTTAAAACCTCAGTGTCCACTAGAGGGCCCCTCAGGCGGTAATTACCGTCCGTCTCCGCCTCACCTCGTCCCGTCAAAATTTACTGGTGGACGATAACCTGTCCCGCCCCACCTCTCCTCTTGAAATATGGTCCCACCTGCCATCTGGCAGCGCTGACAGCAGATGACGGTTAGGAGGAAATACCACCGGCGATGAATTTATGGGAGTGTTGAAGCGCTGACAGGCCAGGTGAGATAGCAGCGCGAGGAGACGGATTGGATGAGGGGGGAGGAGACGAGAGGAGAGGAGAGGGAAACGGGAGGATGCTGTGGATCCACGAACAGCTGGCCTGTCACTTAAAAAGCTGTTTACGGTGAGCGGGAAAAACGCCAAAAGAGACCAACACCATATAAACTCATTAATTACACAGGCGGAAACCTCACACGAGTCCGTCTCCATACAGACTCCTGTGCAACAATGAACGGCCATACATTAATTTGAATTTAACTGTAGGGGTGGGCGATATGGCAAAAACATCATATCACGATTTTTTTCAGAAATATCACGATTCACGATTTTATCACGGTTTTTTGTCATGTTGGTTTTACTATTTTGCAAATTGTCTGAGCAGTACAGCCAAACTAATTTCCCTATTTTAAAAACAAAGACTTTCAAGGTAACAAAGTATAAATAAAAAAGAATAGCAGATATTTAGGCCAAAGTGAGCGAAGATAAAAATCGTTGTCATTATTTTATCTTTGTTATTAAAAAGACAAGGAATAGAAACAGTGCTTTATTTTTCAGGTACAGTAGGTGTATTTAGCAGTAGCATTCAAGAAATTGAATTAACAAATATAAAAAGTTAAAAAGTTAAACACTATATATACACATCAACTGTACACTGATTCTTATTAAAGCAACTGTATTAAAGTTTTTCAGTCAAGAGCAGTGTGTTTTATTTTAATAACAGTTAAAAGAATGGTTCACCCCAAAATAAAAATTCTGTCATCTGTCTGTCAATTCTGTCATAGTGTTTTATTTTAATACCATCATTTACTCACTCTCAGGTTGTTTTAACCCTGAATGAGTTTCTTTTTTCTGTTGAACGTTGTCTGTTTGATCGTTTCTGTTATTAAAATCAATGGGGACCAGCTAATGTTATCCACTGTTATCCACATTCTTCAAAATATCTTATTTTGTGTTTAGCACAAGAAAGAGAGTCATACAGGTTTGGGACAACATGTAAGTGTGTAAATAATGACAGAATTATAATTTTTGGGTGAACTATCCCTTTGATGACAAGTGGCATTATGTTTAGTACTGCCCCTTTAAGAGCTGCACATCTAATATACAGGCAGGCATCCGTTTTTTTCTCTCTCAATTCAATTGTTTACTTTCACTTTAGACATACGCTTCTATAAACTGTTTTTATATGTAAACCTTGTGTGTTTTGACAATAGTAGCATAATCAGACGTGATACATAACTTAGTTCAGTAATTAGGCGCTATTTGACAGTATTTTAATGTGCGCGCGTTTCGGGTGTACGCGCAGTGGAAAAGCGGATGTTGGAACAGCACGCGAATGAAATGTTTAACCTGCAAGACTTTAAAGAAAATAATTGTGATTGTGAATAAGTGCAGTGTCCCGTGAGTGTAACTACCGCTGAGTTAACACTTAAGTGAATGTATGTCGTTTTGTACAGTATATTGAAACGGAGGCGCCAGAACTGCAGTTGAGAGAATAGCGCGATACTACGATATTTCTCAAAAAGCAGATCGTGGAAACATTTTTATCGTCCACGATCAAAAATCGTCATATCGCACACCCCTATTTAACTGCAAGGTTAAATTTTCTATAAAAGAAGAAGTGTTCACACTATAAAATGCAACTCAGAATTTCAGCATCCCTAAGGGTTTGGTAGACCACAACAGAAATGCCAATGGTCAACAAAATACGAAATAAAATGAGTAATAATAATAATAATAATAATAATAATAATAATTTAGAATTATTGTTTTTTTTTTTTCATATATAAAATATAATATATTGTGTTACTTTTTTTTATTATTGGGTTTATTATGTTTTTTTTTATATATATAAATTATATAATATTTTTTTTATATTACTATCCGAATAATAAAAAAGTAATAATAACAATTGACTAATGACTTGCTTCTTGCATCAGACCAAGGCTGCATCTCACTGCTAGTTTTACTTGATCTTAGTGCTGCGTTCGACACTATAGATCATGACATACTAATAGATCGACTACAAAATTATGCAGGTATCCAAGGGCAGGCTTTAAAATGGTTTAGATCCTACCTGTCTGATCGCTACCACTTTGTTTATTTAAATGGGGAGTCATCTCAGTTATCACCAGTAAAGTATGGAGTGCCACAAGGATCTGTTCTAGGTCCTCTACTATTTTCAATATACTTGCTGCCCCTTGGTAATATTATTAGAAAACACGGGATTGGTTTCCATTGTTATGCTGATGATACTCAACTATATATCTTAACAAGACCAGATGACACTTCTGAATTATCGAAGTTAACAGAGTGTGTTAAAAATGTAAAAGATTGGATGACCAACAATTTTCTGCTATTAAATTCAGATAAGACAGAGATATTACTTATTGGACCTAAAAACAATACACAGAATCTTTTGACTTACAATTTACAACTAGACGGATGTACTGTTACTTCCACTACAGTCAAAAGCCTGGGTGTTATATTAGACAGCAACTTGTCTTTTGAAAATCATATTTCTCATGTTACAAAAACAGCATTCTTCCATCTTAGAAACATTGCCAAGCTGCGAAACATGTTACCTGTTTCTGATGCAGAAAAGCTAGTTCAGGCATTCATGACCTCTAGACTGGACTATTGTAATGCACTACTAGGTGGTTGTCCTGCATCTTCAATAAACAAGCTACAGATAGTCCAAAATGCAGCTGCTAGAGTCCTTACCAGGTCAAGAAAATATGATCATATTACCCCAATTTTAAAGTCTCTGCACTGGCTACCTATTAGGTTCCGCATCAGCTACAAAATAGCACTTCTTACCTATAAGGCACTTAACGGTTTAGCTCCTGCGTACCTAACTAGTCTTCTACCACGCTACAATCCATCACGCTCCCTAAGGTCGCAAAACTCTGGACTGTTGGTAGTACCTAGGATAGCAAAGTCCACTAAAGGAGGTAGAGCTTTTTCACATTTGGCACCCAAACTCTGGAACAGCCTTCCTGATAACGTTCGGGGTTCAGACACACTCTCTCTGTTTAAATCTAGATTAAAGACACATCTTTTTAGCCAAGCATTCAAATAATGCATCTCATAAACTTTTCCTGCAGCTATATCTGATCAAATGTTCATTATTAATCTTTTAGCTCTGGTTTAACAAACCTTCCTTTTCTTAGTTTGAACAGCAGCTACGCTAATTATGTTCCTATTTGTTCTCTGTTTTTGCCATGGGATTGACATCCCATGGTAACTAGGAATTCACAAGCTCCAGTGTGGATCCAGAACACTTAAGAAGAGATGATGCCAACCCCACAGAGGACTTCAGATGATGCCAACCCTGAAAACATACAGCACTACTGAATTCTGCTACTAATTTATAGTGTTCTTTGTCTGTTTGATTACGTCATTAATTGATCTTTACCACACATCTCTGCCATATGTACATCAAGCTACTACTACATATATTGTAAAAATGTCAATTTGGTGTAAAGCTGCTTTGCAACGATATGTATCGTGAAAAGCGCTATACAAATAAATTTGAAAAAAAAAACAATAAAATTATTAATATCACTATTATTATTATTATTATCTATTTTTGTTTTTATTATTAAACTTTTCTAATCATAATTAAACAGCTACAGGCTAATAATTTGCCTCAGGAAAAAAAACAAAAAAAAAACATACAAGATGAACAAAACATTTACTGTGAAATGGTCTATATTGTATAATAAAAAAATATATATATATTTTTTTATTTATATATTATTAAAACTGTATTATTATTGGGTAAATATAATGGTGTATATTTTCACTTTTTAGTCTTAGTTTGTTCGTTTTATTAATAATTATATAATAATTAAATATAATGATATTAATTATATTAATAATAATAATAATAATAATAATAATAATCATTATTACTATATTATTATTATCATTATTATCATTATTATCATATAAATGACTTTATTATTATTATTTCTATTATTATTAACTTTTCTAATCATAATTAAACAGCTACAGGCTAATAGTTATGCTATATATTAGCTAATAATGCTATATATTTTCACTTTTCACTTTTAGTTTTTCATTTTTCATTAATAATTATATTAAAAACAAGTAATATTTTATAAATAATTGTATTATTATTTATAAAACTGTCTATGTTTATTATAATAAAATGATATGAATAAAGATATTTTATTTCAAGATTAACAATTATTATTATCATCATCATAGAAATTATTTATTATTATTTAAAAAAATATACATATTAAAAATACAGCATACTAATCAGAATAAAGAGCAAAAACTGAATCTCTTCAATGACACACCAGACCTAAACACATTTCTGTTCGTACAGTAATCATTCAGAAGACACGATTATCCAAAACAACTTACAGTACAACAATTATAGGCAAGTCACCAAGGACTAGCATTAGCTTCAGTGTCTTAATCTTATGGCTCAAATCTTCAGAGATTTCACCAGGAACAACTTGATTCCTCAAACAATCAATTACAGGGATTTAAATGTGAAGAAATCACAAATGAAAGAAACAGAGATGCATTAATATATAATCTTCAAAAAAAAAAAAAAAAAAAAAAAATGTAAGCAAGTACAGACACGTGTATAAGCAACTCTTTCTGGAAAAAAATCTTGGGTCATTATTCACACCTAAAGAAAGCTGACAGAACGAAAGCTTTGTGATTTATGCGACGCTTACGGACGTGATGATGAATAATCGCAGCTACAGGCAGAAGAAACAAGAGGCAGAAGATGCGTAGAAGATTTGAGACGTTTACCTGGCCACAGCTGCTCCGTTCCAGCAGTCCAGTCCGTCTTCAGAGGCCAGATCGGTCCCACACAGCTGGTCGGCCAGGCCGCCGTAGAACGCGCGGAACAGACGCAGACTGTTGATGAACTCTCTGGAGACACACAGAGGAGTGTTTCACTGTCTGTCCAGCAGATGGAGCACTAACACAGCTGCTCAACGCTCATGACCACAGCTGACCACAGCTGACCACAAACTTTCATGAAAAGAAAATCTTCCAATAACTACAGCTGTCACGGACATAATATTGTAAGCATGTGCAATTCATGTGTTAATAATAATAATATAATATTTTCTATAGCACCTTATGATACTTCTCAGAGTGCTTCACATAAATCATCAAAATACACCATATAAAAATATTAAATAAGCAAAATAGGAAACATACATTCAAAACACTTAAAAAATAAAATAATTCATCATAAAATTCATATTAAAAAATTAATATAAAAAAAGTAAAAGCTACCCTAAAGAAATGAGTTTTAAGGCGAGACTTAAAAATCTTAAGACCTTATGCTGTTTATGTGAATAAATGAAATATAAACATAATAAACAATTAACTTTACTGGTCATAAAACACGTTTGTCTGTTTTAGTCTGTTTGTTTTGTTTCATTTAATTTTTTTTGAAAGGACCCAAAACATTTTACATTTACATTTTGTATATTTTCTTAATCTTGTATCCCCTGGTTAAATATTAATTATTATTGAGGAAAACTGTGATACTAATATATAAAATATATATTTTTTAAATATCATATGTATAAGGTCATATGATATTGAATATTAAATTAAAATATGTTTTTCTTTATGATACAAAAAACAATATTATAAACTTATATAACATATTAATGTTTTATAATACTGATGTTATTAATATTAATATTCAAAATACTGTTATACACATTGTTTTTTAATTATTTTTAATCATTAATTAAAAAAAAACATTAATATATACAATTATTAGGTACAAATACAAATTTATACTGCTTTTATTTTAAATATATTATTACTAGTTATATATGCAAAAAGACCAATTTATACTGTATTTATATTATTAAAAATTAAACAAAAAAGTACACATTTTTTAATAATAATAATAATAATAATAATAATAATAATAATAATAATAATAATAATAAGTAATGTTAATGTAATATAATGTTAATATTAGTGTCATTAACATTAAGACATGCTGTTTTCTAAATAATATTATACATTATTACGGCATAATATTTATGTAACTACTATCATTAATAATAATAATAATAATAATAATAATAATAATAAAATGTAAATATTTTTAATGTTATTATAATATTTGTTATTAATATTAGGACATTTTTAAAATACGATTATACACATTTTTAATTATTAATTTAAAAAGCCATATTAATACATAAAATGTTGTTAATAATTATTTATGTACAGATACAATTTATACTGCATTTATTTTAAATATGTTTTTCCTTTATATTATTAATAATTATATATATGCAAAAAGACCAGTTCATACTATATTTGTATTATTATAAATGCATATGATACCAAAATACATCTTGCATAATATTTAATATTAATAATAAAATAATATTAATGCCATTAACAAGATTTGCTGTTTTCTAAATAATATTATTATTAATAAATAATATTTATGTATTATTATTATTATTTTTATTATTAAAATTAAAATTACATTTTCAAAATACTATCATACAAAATAATGATAAATTAAAAATGTAATATGTAAAATATTACTTACATATGTACAAAGTTATATTATACAGAATGTATTATATATTTCTATGGGAAATAAAATATAATAATAATAATAATAATAATAATAATAATAATAATAATAATAATAATAATAATATTTTTTATGTTTTATACAATTGTATTTTTAATATTGATCAATTAAACTATTCTATTAATATGTAAAATAGTATTAATTATACATGCACAAAGTCCAATTTACACAGTATTTACTAGATATTTCTATGGGAAAGAAAAGATATGACATAATATTAAATATTAATGGTAGTAATATTAAAAGACATTGTTTCCAAAGCAAATAACTAGATTTTAAAATCCAATGCTATTTGCAAAACATGTTTTGGTCATAACATAATTCCTATTATTCCTAGTTTCAATGACTTTATTATTCCAAACTGTAATAATTATCATACAAAAGGTGACTAGATACATCCAGAGCCTTTGCTGCATTATATGGTATATATTGATGTTAGCAGTTGTTTTCCAGCCTTACTTCCTCCTGTTGCTGAGCGTGTCTTCTGCGTTTCTGACCGCTCCTTTCAGAGGAATGGAGTCTCGTCCGGCGCCTCCGTGCTGAACGCTGCTCACCTGCTCCGGCTGCTGTCTGCTGGGGTGACCGCACACCCTGCGCACCTGCACAAACCACACACAATTACCCACATATCCACACACATACTCACTATTACAAACGCTAACAAGATATTTAACAGTGGCTGAAGCTCAGGGCTGATAAAACTTGCACTTTTGCAGGTCAAAAGGGGTTGATGTGCCTGTGGTAACATAATCAACCACTAGGTGATGCTGTTTATTAACTCATGTGGCAACAGCATTCAAAAGGCTGTGAAGGTAAAAGAAATAGAGTTCAATTTTTTCTACACAACTAGAGGAAAGTGAGATTTTAAAGGAAAGAGTTGGTCAGAGCACAAGTTTATACGTTGTAAAGTTTGAAAAGAAGAAAAGCGACTGACTCATACGCTGTTTACTGGATATACTGACTCATTAACTCAGTCAGTCGTCTCAGCATCAGATGGCACGTCCATGGATTGTTCACAGACTGTCTGGTTTGGAAACAAAAAACGGCAGATCTGCACCATCTGAAGCCAAGTTGTTTGAAAAACACCAGTTCCAATCTGACTTTTCTCCTACATGCATTATTTATTTATTTATTTATTGTCATTTTGATAAAATAATGAAATATTTCTGAATATATAATATATAGATAAATTATGCTTATAAATTGACCAATTTATATTTATTACAGTAACATGTTTACATACAAAAATGGCAGATTTGCAACTTCTGAAGTTGATAAGTTGACTTTTCTACACATTCTACACAATTTTCAGGATTTTACCACATATTAATATTACTTTAAATTAATATTATAGTCAATATTGATTCATGTGATTGATTAATAATAATTTGAATAATATAATGTAATTATAGAAAACATGTCAACATGAAAACATCTCTTTAACATTAATAAAAAAATGTTACAATAATAAATTAAATTGCGTGTGTATATATAATATTGGCTGAAGTGTCATATTATTAATAATTAACATATTAATATGTAATATAATTTTTTTTTAAATCACATCAATTACTATTAACCAAATATTAACCAATACCAATATTGTATATAGTATTAAATTAGTTAACAGATGTTCAAAATATTAGCTCAATATTTGTTTTATTTTTAAAATATTAACTTTTTATTTTTTTTTTATTTTTCTATTTATATTATTCTATTTTTCCTTATCTAATTTATTTTATTTATTTATTTTTAAATAAAACAGTATATATTATAATGATCATTAATTATATATGTAAAAAGAGCACTTTACACTGTATTTGGTATTACATTAACCACATTAATATATATATATATATATATATATATATATATATATATATATATATATATATATATATATATATAGAAAATACTACTTTAATACAAACAGACATTTTCAACATATAATCTAATTATTTTTTTTTTTACAAAATAATATCTAAAATATAATCAATTAATATTAACAATGTTTTCAAAATATATATATATTTTTCATAAAATATAAAATATAATATAAGATATAAAATTTCTAAATAATATATAAAATATAATTAATTATATATGTAAAAAGTGCAATTTATACTGTATTTGGTATAATATTAACCATATCAATATCAACAATATTTTTTTATAATTTTAAATATATATATATATATATATATATATATATATATATATATATATATATATATATATATTTTTTATTTTTTTTTTTTTTTTTTTTTTTTCATTTATTTATTTATTTATTTTATTTATTTATTTATTTATTTTTTGCACCCTCAGATTGCAGATTTTGAACTAGTTGCATCTCGGCCAAAACCATACATCAATTGAAAGCTTAATTATTCCGCTTTCAGATGATGTATAAATCTCAGTTTGGAAAAATTGACCCTTATGACTGATTTATCTTTTTGTAGTATCTTTTTTGTTTTGTGATGCTGTCATGTTTTGAATAAAATTATAAAATAATCAAAATGAGACATAATATTTCTAAGTCCTTTAGGTATAAAAATAGGTATTACCACGGTTGTGTAATTTCAACAAAAAATGTAATTTTTAATTTAATTTACAACAAAAATCAGAATATTATATGTACACTGATATTTTGTCCAGAACATTTGGGATGATTTGGATTTAACAGGTGATATAGATATTTTTATAGCTCTTATACGGCTATGACCATCAACCACTGACATCACCTTATTAGAGCCTTGATTCAGATCCAGATTCTGATCCACACCCGACCCCTGCAGATCAAGTGTCAGTCAATCGCTGACAAATCCATGCAGTTTAAAAGCTTATTTCTACACACACACACACACACACTCACACAGAGATGCTCCGTCTGCAAACCTTCACATTTCACCAGCAGCACTATCTGAAAACACGTGTTCTGTTTCCCACAGATGCCCAGTATGACTGCAGGCGTCCAGCACACATCAGCGTGGCCGGCCGTCCCGCTGCAGCTGCCCACACTCAGAGTATTTTGGGAATGTTCTGGGCGCTCTGACTGCAGCATGGCATGTGTGACTGCGAGCAACTCATGTTCAGGCCCTACCACATTCCACGCCATCCAAACAGTAGTTACACCACGGCTTTAAAATTCTCAAGGCATGAAAATTGCAAAAATGCAAAGGTCAGTGTTTGGGTTTGAAAGAAAAATGTTGCTCGTTCACCTAATTGTGAGTGCAAGGTTTTTCCGACGTGCCACGGCCATAAAAGTAAACAAACGTTGAGCCTTTAGGATTTTATAGACTTACAGAAATTCAAAATCTCAAATGCTGCCATCAAGTCCTGTCAGAATGTTATACTCTTTGTGAAAAACAGAAAGTAATATGTAATTGGCCAATGCATTAGTTTACTCCAGCCAAAATCACTTACAACATAAACAGGGTTTTTCTGGACCACAAAACTAGTTATAAGGGTCAAATTTTCAAATTGAGATTTATACATCTTCATTTTAAAGCTGAATAAATATGCTTCCCATTGATGTGTGGTTTGTTAGGATAGGATAATATTTGGGTGCAAATAATCTGAGGGTGGAAAAAAAAATGAAGTTCTTAGCAATGCATATTACTAATCAAAGAACAAGTTTAGATATATTTACAGTAGAGAATTTACAAAATATCTTCATGGAACATGATCTTTACTTAATATCCTAATAATTTTTGTGTCATAAAAGGAGAATCGATAATTTTGACCCATACAATGTATTGTTGGCTATTACTACAAATATACCCACGCTACTTAAGACTGGATTTGTGGTCCAGGATCACATATAATATGACCCCACTGAAAAATAATAAATAACAACTATATCTATTTTTTTGTAATTTTATTGATTACTCTTGTCCCAGAAACATATAGCTTTTTTAAGCCTGAATAATATAATATAATATAATATAATATAATATAATATAATATAATATAATATAATATAATTGTTTACATTTTATTTGGAGAATGCAAAATTTTTATTTTGCTTTTCATTTTTATCTGACCAGGTGTTTTTTTTTCCACCACATGGAAGCAATTCTGCCACTAATGAAAGATTTTAAAATATAATATAATATAATATAATACAATATAATATAATATAATAAAATAAAATACAATATCACCTTTTTTTTTTTAACCACACTTTTTCATTTTTTTTTTTTTTTTTAGCAACAATACTTTAAATTTAAAAAAGTGCCAAAATGAACAACTTATACTATCCAAAAGTTTCCGAAAATTTCACAATTTTTCTGAAAACTTTTCGGATATTCTCCACCCTTTTGGAACCATACAAATAAAATAAGATAAAATAAAATAAAATTAAATTAAATTAGATTAAATTAAAATAACTGGCAAAATTATATATAGTGCCTTTTTTATATTCGCCTTCTGGCATTTTCACCACACTGAAGAAATTCTGCCACTAATAAGAAATGTTTACTCTTAAATAAATATTTTTACTTAGAACACCTAAAAAGGTAGTTTTGAAATTAGCCTTAGCATGACAAAAATTTTCCCTCATTTCAGAATGTTCAAAATGTCAAATTTACAATTTTATTTACTACAATTTTTTTTTTTCTCCACAAGTCCATTCAGCAAATTTGCCTACATATAAACAAACATCCATTTTGATTCCCAGGAAATGCATGCGACTGAAAAAATGCATACGTATTTTGAAGTTGCATCACACAAAAGTCTGCCAAATGCATAAAAGTAAACCGTAAAAGACAACAAACCTGCATTTTAAATGACACTTTTATCCAAAGCAATAGCTCATTAAAGTGACCTTTGACCCTGGACTCATCTCATCTGCTTAAAAGTAAGTGATGGCATATGCACAATCACTTTGGATCTTAAAATTTTGTGATTACCAGCCCCGTTCAGCAAACCACCTCACAAATATCCCACGCACCTGTGTAGAAAGCTGCGGCGCGATCCTCTGCGTGTGAGCCACTGCGTCCCTCACCAGCCCGTGAACTCCCAGAAGCACTTGCTCCAGGTCCTGCGCCCCGTGCATGCGGGTGGAGAGCGTCTCTAACGAGCGCACAAACTCCCTCCAGTGGACGTCCACTTCGGCCAGACTGGCGAGACACCCTCGCACCACGTTGAGGCAGTAGCCCATGCAGGGCTTGCTGGTGGTGAGACCCTGGCAGTGCGGGCAGTAGCTCATCCTCAGCAGGCCGCGTCTGCACTCGCGACTGAGCTGAATGTGGTTGGTCGTATTGATGACCTCAATGCCCAAGTGTAGCGCCTGGAGGAACACCCGGCCGGGCAGCGAGGCGCGGGAGATGTGCGATGCGAGCCGACCGGGAGCTCCGCCGAACGGCCCCAAATCCCGACAGGCTGCACGAACGCACTCGGCGTAGGGCGGAGACAAGCGGGACAGATCCGGCTCGACCAGCCGCTCGTATACCAGGGGGAAAAGAGCGTCGAAAAAGCGCTGTGAAGCTTCTTCCAGACTGAGTTCGGAGCCCAAGACGAAGAGACCCACGTCTGTGAAAAACTCCCCGACGGGAGCCGCCGCGGGACCGGCCAAATCACGGTACGTGTGCAGGAGGACGGCGTGAGTGTGATTCTCCGCCTGACGGACCAGGGAGTCCACGGTTTCTGGAAGAAAGAAACAAAATAAGATATGAGAGGCAGTTCAGAGGAAACTTGTTTCATTCAAAACATTTCATGTTCAATATTTCATGTTGACTTGCAATGTTTAGAAATGAATGAAACAGAAACTTTCATGTGCATGTACTTTTACTTTTATACCTTTATTAAGCAAAAATGCATTAAATTACTAATAAAAACTGCCAAAACTACTAACTTTAACTTTCCAAAAATTTCCGAAAAATTCAACATTTCTCCGAAGGTAAATTTTTATTTTTTTTTTTCTGAATAATTCAACAAGGATGCATTAAATTAATAAAAAAAAGTCCCAAAACTAATAACTTAAGCTTTCCAAAGGCTTCTGAAAATTTCATAAGGTTCCCCAAAAATCTGGAAAGTTTCTGGAAGTGTTCGGATATTTTCCACCCTTTTGGAACCCTAAAAATAAAATAAAATAAAATAAAATATCTTTTTGACATTTTATTTGGAAAACACAAACTTAGCATCATATTAAGTGTATATTATTTGTATATAAAATTAAATTAAATATATCTTTTTTTACATTTTATTAGGAGAACACAAACTTTTTTTTAAATCATAGTTATCATTCGTATCTGCTATATATTATCTGCTATATCTGATAATATTATATAGATTTTATTGTTGACTCTTGTCCCAGAGACTTTTTACCTATGAAATCCTTCATTACAATAAAATAAAATAAAATAAAATAAAATAAAATATATATATTTTTTTACATTTATTTGGAGAACACAAACTTATCATCATATTAAGTGGATATTAAAATAAAATAAAATAAAATAATTTTGGGGGGACATTTTATTTGGAGAACACAAACTTATATTAATAAAACTTTAATTAAAAAAAAATAAATAATAAATAAAAAAAATATTAAAACAGAAACTTTCAAATGCTATACATTTTTTCCTTTATTATTTTCCGATATACACTACAGTTTAAAAGTTTGTCAGCAAGTTTTTTTTTCTTGACCAAAAGTAACAGATCAAGACAGTTCTAACATTACAGAATAGAATAACATTCTATTCAAAGAATGCTAAAACAAAATGTATCGCATATAAAGCAGCACAACTGTTTCAACACTGATAATGTTTCATGAGCAGCAAATCAGCATATTAGAATGATTTCTGAAGGCTCATGTAACACTGAAGACTGAAGTAATGATGCTGAAAATTCAGTTTTGATCACAGAAATAAATTACATTTTAAAATATATTCACATAGAAAACAGTTATTTTACATTGTAATATTATTTCACATTTTTAGTGTTTTTACTGTATTTTTGATCAAATAAATGTAGCCTCGGTGAGCAGAAGAGACTTCTTTCAAACTTCAGAGAGCCTTAAACTTTTTAACAGTAGTCTACCTTTGACATTTGCATAAAAATGTCATAAAACTAGTGGCATTCTTGCAATATTCTCTCTGGTTAGCGCTTTGAGCGTGTAAAAGCCCACACCACAGAAACGAGTCCCTCGTTTGAAAGCAGCAGAGCAGAGAATGCCTTTTCCTGCAGGCGAACCCAATATGAAATGCTTTTTTATCTGTGTGCAACGAGATCTAAAGAGCTTCCTCAGTCCAGAGAGAAAGAAATAAAAAAGTGGATAACAAGACGCACAGAGCTTGAAGATACAAGGGTGCAATGATGCCTTGAAGCGCTCTCCATATCTCTGCATTTAAAGAGCTCATTGAAAGATCATCTGTCTGTTTTATTATTCCCTATTATCTGTGTTTATGATGCCCAAACTCTTCTTTGTGCACATTCTCCAAACACTCAGCGCTAATTCATATGTGATGCATAAACAATAATAACTCTGAATGACTCATAGCTATTGTAGTTTTAATGGACTTTATTCCTCCGGTTTTAATTGTTTACTGTTTCTTGTTCTTTTGAATATTCAATTCATCAAAGGATGTTGAAATAAAATGTATTGTGTATTAAGCAGCACAACTGGTTTCAACACTAATAATAATCAGAAATGTATCTTGAGCAGGAAATCAGTATATTAGAATGATTTCTGAAGGATCATGTGACACTAAAGACTGGAGTAATGATGCTGAAAATGCAGCTTTGATCACAGGAATAAATTACACTTTAACACAGATTCACATAGAAAACAGGTACTTTAAATTAGAATAATATTTTACAATTTTACTGTTTTTTACTGTATTTTTAATCATATAAATGCAGCCTTTGTGAGCAGAAGAGAGCAAAAGATATTGCCAAAAGAGATTTCAGACTTGTATGCTTGAGGCCAACAATATTTCTGGATTAAATCCTTCGGCTTTGATGTCAGCCAATGAAGTATAATAAAGACATTTTACAATGTGAGGACCCCTGGGAGGATATTTGAACATAAAGAGTGTAAACACAAGCCTTCACCGTGAAGGACGAGGAAGACTGAGAGTAAGACTAAAGCAGGGCCAGATAAGCAGAAATAACCTGATGCAGGTTACAGGATCAGCGCGGCAGGACATCCAATTTCCTGCTGAAGTCTTTCTGCCTGTGAATGACGCGCGACTTGCAGAGTTAGCAATATCCTCGCTGCGTTTTTTTTACGAGCCCCGAGAACTACCTGAAGGACAAGAGAACCTCAGTCGGCACAGCACGACCTCCTGTGTGTCCTCATTAATGCCTGAACAATTCATCTAAGTGGAAATACTGTAAAACGAGTCTCAGTTTCTCCCAAGGTTTCCCCCTCATTATAGCAAAACCTCTTTTTTTCCTCCTATATAAGGCTAATATGGAACAAAGTGCATTCTTTAAAGAGTTAAACAAATAAAAAGCACATCAATAGTGGGTGAATTGAAAAAAAATTATATATATATATAGGTAGTATAAAAAAAATACATAAAATATTTTATTATATATACAGCATCAAATATTACATTAGTTTTTAATTGCTTAAATAAATACATTTATTATTTTTATTTATTGATTAATTTATCATTTAATATTTTGAGTTTCAGAAACTTCACGTACAATTATCTTTGTCTTATCATAAACATGTAATAAAATCACAACAGGCAAACAGTATCACACAAAATGCTAAAAAAAAAAAAAAAATCCAAAACAAACAAACAAATACATAAATCAATTATTATTATAAATTTCATATATATCCAATTTATTAATAAAAAAAAAAATAGTTTTAGACAAATTAAATACAGCTTGCTTAAAAATATTTATGCTATGACTTACAATGTTATGCAACAAAAAATGTATATAGAATAATATTTAATGTAATTTGACTTGATTTAGGGATGCACCGACAGGATTTTTTTTGACCAATACCGAGTTTAACAAACAACTATTGGCCGATTCCGATACTGATACTGGTCAACTGCAAAAAATTTTTTTGATCGGTTCACTTTGAACTGAATCAGTATATAATCAGTGTATTTCTCTGTATTATTACGTGCCGAAACAGGTTTGAGTAGAAAAAAATACCAGTTAACAAAACTTTTTCTTTGCCTATAATAATAATAATAATAATAATAATAATAAACAGTGTTTTCTCTACTCAAAAAGATAAAAAAAAAAAAAAAAAAAAAAAAAAACACCAAGAGGGTCTCGATCTGGTAGCCTATCTTGCGCTTAGTCATAGCAAATACAGCATTATCTTTTCTAGATTTTGACCAGCTGTATTAAAAGAAAGAAAAAACTGTCAACGCTTGTTTCAAGATATTTGTAGCATGGATAAAAAAAAAAAAAAAAAAAAAAAAGATACTCGCTGCCAGCTGAGCGTGGGCATTTCACTCGTTGAATGCGTCACCGTCACAGTTGCATGGGCGTATGCCGTCTGACAAACTATATATTGTACAGATTTTATTTAGTTTTGGCCAGTATTTTTCCCAGAGAAAAACAATGGATTATGCAACAGACATGTAACTCTTTGTCTCCATGCAGTTAATTAATAAACCATAAACCGATACAGCCGATAAATATTGGCGGCCGATACATCGGTGCATCCCTAGTTTGATTTATAATGTTTTATCTTGAATTAGTTTTTTGGTAATAAATTAATAAGTGATAATAATAAATAATCTTTTGGTAATTAAAAAAGAAATTATAGAAAAAGGCTGATGGTCAGACCATCATTCGTACTCTACATCCCTTCTAGCAACTCAACAAATCCAACTTTTCTCTTTGGCACTTGAGAAGTGTTAATGTTGGACCCTGATTGTAGTTTTGCACACATTACATTGTTGCCATGTTATCCGTGGCGTGATTCCCTTCAACTAAGTGTCTGATTACAGCTTTGGATTTGCTATGGAGATCTGTCGGGGTAAGACGCGTGAGGGTGACTGGGAATGTACTGAGCAAAAGGGCGAGAGGTTGTCCTAAAACCGCCGTACGGAGAAATATGTCCGTCTGAGAGCCGAGCACATCATGTGCCTATCATGGGTTGTGGTGTAAGTGTGTGATGAGGGCGAGACGAGTACCAGGGCAGAGAAAGAGAGATCAGAGAGGGTAAAGGGGGGTGTTTTTTTTTTCTTTAAAGAACTATTTTTTTTTTTTTTTTTTTTTTTTTTTTTAAATAAAACCAATGCATCTCCATCCCTTAAAACATCCAGTACGAACCAAGACCTTGGTGTTATTTTATCTTCCCTGACAATAATCCACAAGCACACTTCAGCGCTAGAGAGCCACTCAATCCCCTCAACCGGTGACTGAATTAATGACTGCATCATGAGAAATTCTCAACAACACTCTTCAAAAATAAAGCTTCTTTATGTAAGTTCCATATATAGGTTTTTAACATTTCTGTGATCAGTTAAAAGAATCGTTTTTTTTTAGTGTGTCTAATAGTGTGTGTAATAATCACAAGAACCTTTTTTCGACTATTAAATGTAATTCTACACTCTTAAAAAAATAAAAGTTCTTTAATGGCATCCATAGATTAAGATCATCCTTGGAACAGTTTTAAAAACAAAGGTTCCAAAAGGAACCTTTAGAAAAACCATAGAAGAACCATTTTTGGTTTCCTAAAGAACCTTTCAGTGAACATCCTTATAACACTTTCAGTTTCATTTTGAACTGAAAGAGATACATAATAATTTCTTTGAAAATAAATAACAATTAATAAATAAATAAATATTGCATTTTTTTTTTTATTCAAATTTTAAAAATTATTATTTCATTTTATTACATCAGAAATAATAATTAATTTTTAAAGATATGCGAGGTAAAACTATTTACTTCAGAAACAAGTCATTTTTTATTTTATTTTTTAGATTTTATTTTATTTATTTTATTCTATTTTTTTATCAAAATAAATAATACACTTTTTTCTAAGATATGCCAAGTGAAAATATTTACTTCAGAAGTAAGTAATGATTTATTTTATTTTATTATTTTATTATTAATTTTTTCAGATCAAAAATAATGATTCACTTTTTTTCTAAGATATGTGAGGTAAAACAACATCAAACCAACATAAATATTACTCTGAGAAGTCTACAATCAAAATTAATTTATTTTACTTCAGAAAAAAAGCAATGATTTTATTTTTAGTTTAATTTAATTTAATTTAATTTATTTTTATTATTTTTTTTTTTTTTCAGTTCATTTTTGACCTGGGTAAATATAGCATATCAGTAGGGTATGTATGAAATTATCAAGAAATAAATAAGTAATGATTTTTTATTATTATTTATTTTATTTTATTTTTTTTAGATCAGAAATAATAATTCACTTTTATCTAAGTTATGTGAGGTGAAAAAAAACATCAAACCAACATAAATATTACTCTGAGAAGTTAGAAATTTTTTTATTTTATTTTATTTTATTTTATTTTGGGCCATTTTTGACCTTGGTAAGTATGGCATTATTGTATGAAATTCTATTGGTGTCACCAAATTTTTTGAATTATTTTTATTTTTTTAATTCACTTTTTTATTATAGTTTGTGAGCAATTATGTAAGTAAAATAAAATTTATTTTGATTAGAAACCTTTTGTGTGTGTGAAAAATGTTTTACATATCTAAAGAACTATTTTTTCCCCCACTATTAGAAACTTTTTAATGACATCAGAGGTTCCATTAAGAACCTTCAACATCCATAGGACACTTCAAAATAAAGGTCCCAAAAACTGGTTTTGCTTTAATCTAACAGAACCATCAATGCCAACAAATAACTTTTATTTTAGGAGTCAATCTTTATATTACACTGAAAGTCCTTCATAGTGAGAGAATTTAGTTTAGAATAATAAAATGCTCCTCACACTAAGGAAAAAAAGCAGTTTGGAAACCAAACATGGTTCCTCTTCAGCATCACTGGGAAAAAAAAAAAAAAAAAAAAAAAAAAAGCGCTTTGGGAACCTTTTTTTAAGTGTGGATATTAAAGGTTCTTCATGAAACCATTGATGTCAATAAATAACCTTTATTTTAAGCATGTACTACTCTGAACTAGTATCCCTCGTGGTGGCAAAGACAAAAAGAGCACAAATCTGTGGGTGTCGGGCAGTGATTTGTGTGAGAGGATTAGACGCATTCGATACGTTTGGTCTTGGCCGACTACTGAGGGTTCACGGGGATTAGACACAGCTGATTAAGAGCTGGCTGGCTGAGGGAGGTCACCGAAGATTGTTTACCACCGAGCGTTAATGAATCCTCCTTACTAGACCGCAGAAAGACAGTATGTCTGAGCATGTGTGTGTATAAAGATTGACGTCTTTAGGAGCTAAACGGGAAGATTAGTGAGTTCACTGTCAGGAGGTGACTAGAGGAGAAGCCATTATGTGCTCCGTGGATATTTGTCTCATTTAGTGGCTCGTTACGCGCTGTAGTCAAGGAGAACCAAACTCCCAGGACACGGCGAGTGGCTATTTCCAAGAAATTCATTGCACTCGTGGTTAATCCAGAGTCAAAACCTCAAGCGACCACCCTTAAAAAGGTGCCATGGTTTCCCACACTCTTTGGCCAATGACTTTCTGAGGGGTTTCGGGTCATTTACGACACTTCCAGTCACATGTAGGTCCCCTTATTGTAGACATTTGTTCATTCGTTTATCCATTCATTCATTCATTCATAAATAAATGAATGGAAGGATAGTTTGATAAAAATCAATTCCAGGTATTCAATTTTTTATATTCAGGTTTTTAACTTTTTTTTTTTTTTTTTTTTAAAGACTTCAAATAAAATAAAATAAAACAAAACAAAAAACAAAACAAAAAAAAATAAAAAAATAAAATAAAATAAAACTAAATAAAATAACATATTTACAGGTTTGTTTATTTTTTTTGTTTGTTTTTTTTTTTTTTTTACAAATATAAACGTTTCTATAATTGTTTCATATATAAAACAATGACCTATATTTAAATATTACATGCATGCATACATATTCCCAGGCCTGAAAATATATACTTTTTGTAGTATTATTTTATATATATTAAAAAAAAAAAAAAATTAGATTCATATTTAGATATTTTTATAAGATCTATAACTGGAGTAAATAGTTTAAAATACAATGAAAGAAAATTAAAAATTGGTTACAATTTTGGGTTATATTTAGAGGCTTTTACAAATTATATACTTTTTTATTTATTATTTTATATATTAAAATATGATCTATATTTAAATATTACATGCATACATACAAAATATATACTTTATTATTATTATTTATATATAAAAATTTTGATCTATATTTAAATATTTTTATTAAAGGAAGACTTATAAAATAAAATAAAAAAAAAAAAAAAAAAAAATAAAAATATAAAAATATATATATATATATATATATATATATATATATATATATATATATATATATATATATATATATATATTAAATTAAATAACATAACAATTACAGGTTATATTTACAGGTTTGTACAAATTATTTACGTTTTTATCATTATTTTATATATATGTAAACATCACATGCATACATACATATTTCCAAGCCTGAAAATATATACTTTTTTATTATTATTTCATATATGAAAAATTTGACTCATATGTCAAACTGACCCATATTTAAATATTTTTTATAAGATCTTGGAGTACAACTTAGGAATAAAATAAAATAAAATATTTTTAACAATTTCAGGTTAGATTTACAGGTTTTTACAAATTATTTTATAAAAAAAAATAGATCTATAATATCTATATTTTTTATAAAATCTAAATGTAGAGTACTGTTTACTTAAGGAATACTTATTGTTGACATTTATAAATAAATAAAGTCCAGGTCTGAAGTTTGTTTAACAATTTCCGGTTAGATTTATAGCTTTACAAAAATCATTTATAGAAATTACAGTTACAAGTCATTTCTAGCTGAGTAAATATTTGGGAACTGAGTATATTTAAAAAAAAAACAAAAAAAAACATGTATTCATTATAGAATATTTCAATAAATGAAAATCACAATTTCAGAACTGCAACAGCTTGAAACCCAAAAAAAAAAAAAAACCTGAGCACAACTAGAAAAAAATCTATTTTGCACATTTCATTGACTTCTTTCTTTAGGTTTTCTATTACCGCAGGAACACTGTAACATGGTACATGTTAAAAAAAAAAAAAAACCTTCAACATCAACATGATCAACAAAACACGGCATGTTCTTAATGAACACCAGTGACTCCTTCCTTTGCCTTCATCTTATACGTTTGCTGTCCCGAGGCAAACTATTAGCATGACAGCAGGCTAACCGAAACTGAGAGACCTTGAACATTTGCCCTGAAGCCTGGCCGATGGCTCCAACATTTTCTGCTGATGTCTCCACGAGGGGACGCCTCAGGGAAACCCCCGAAGAGTTACGACATACATCAAACCAACTCCTGACAAAAAGTGCTAACTCATCAGAATGGAGACGAAGAGAGCGTGGCAAGCACACCTGCGATTCATGAAGGGTAAAACCCCGGCATTTCCTTCATTCGGAGCAAGAGGAGGACAGGAAAGGCAGGAGGGAGAGGAGATTGGTGTCACCTCAGATTGGAACCATATGAGTGCTTCATAGCGGGACGCTAGACGAGAAAAGCCCATGAGAAAGACTCAAGGACGACTACGCTATGAGCTGTGAGTTTCAGCAACTTCAGCAGGAAGCATCTCAAGCGTGAATATCACAGGGCTATTTTTCATTAGCCGTCCGCTGGGAGCCACAGAAAACGCCACAACTATTTACTAAACAGCATTCTTATTCTTTCCGCGTGGTTCGATATAAATCCAGGGCCAAATTAAGAGCTGGCATCACTGATGATCCCAACTGTGAAATTAAAGTTTGCCAACGTTTAGCTGTTAAATAAAAATCTGGGGATTTATTCAAAGACCCAATGAAATAAAAGTTAAACTTTTATAACATTAATTCAATATATTCTAGCTCCAGGGGCATTTATGTGCTAGTCTACTAAAGCTGACAACAGACATGGACACGGTTCATATATAATTACTTAAAATTATATATATATATATATATATATATATATATATATATAAATTATATATATATATATATAGTCTCTTCTGCTCACCAAGCCTGTGTTTATCTGATCTAAAGTACAGCAAAAACAGTAAAATTTTGAAATATTTTTAGTAATTAAAATAACAAATTTCTATTTGAATATATCTGAAAATGTAATTTATTCCTGTGATTTCAAAGCTGAATTTTTAGCATCATTACTCCAGTCACATGACCCTTCATCAATCATTCTAATATTCTGATTTGCTGCTCAAAAAACATTTATCTTTATTATTATTATTGAAAACAGCTAAGTAGACTTTTTTCAGGTTTCTTTGATGAACAGAAAGTCACCATTTAAAGCATCCTTCCTAAGTAAAAGTATTCATTTCCGTAATTTCTTTTCCACAAAAAATAAATAAATAAATAAATGCTTTTGAATGGTAAACATAGTATATAATGTTACAAAAGCTTTTTATTTCAGTTAAATGCTGATCTTATTATCTTTCTATTAATAAAAGAATCCTGAAAAAAAAAGTACTCAACTGTTTTAAATAATGATAATTATAACATTAATAATTGTTTCTTGAACATCAAATCACCATATTATATTGATTTCTGAAGGATCATGTGACACTGAAGACTGGAGTAATGATGCAGAAAATTTAGCTTTAATCACAGTAATAAATTACATTTTAAAATATATTTAAATAGAAAGCAGTTGTTTTAAATAGTAAAAACATTTCACAATATTAGTGATTTTGCTGTATTTTGGATCAAATAAATGAAGGCTTGGTGAGCAGAAGATAATGTTCAAAAACGATTGACTGGTAGTGTATATAATTATTGTTTTATTTAATTTAATTTAATTTAATTTTATTGTCTTTTTTTTTTTTCTAAAATAATAATAATAATAATAATAATAACCTCCAGAAGTATGGAATAACATTAGGTAGAAAAGTTGACAAAAACTTGCATATTTAAAATGTATTATATAGTATTATAATAAACATAAAATAAATTATCATATTTACTATTTTGTAGTACATGAATTTATTTATTTGAATTTATATACATGCATTTACATGAATTTATACATTGAATATTTATATATTTATTATATAAAGTAAACTTATTTTTAAATATTTTGTATATTTCTTCTATATTTAGTGTGTGTGCATGCTTAGAAAAATATTAACAAATTATATAACAAATATATACATTTAATTTATTAATATTTATATAAGTATTTTATTATTAATATATATTATATTATATTATATTATATTATTCCAAACAGATTTTTTATTAGAGCTTCAATCATCCCAGTTTTTCAGGCTCTCACAACAGTATTATATGATTCATACAGTTCAAGCCCTAACAAACATCAGAGAGGCTTTTTACAACACACTCACTTCACAGAGGTTTCAAGGGTCATTAAAAACCCCTTGATGTTTTCTGACAGGCATCCGCAGTTATACATATTTCAAACCACAAATGGGGGCGAGATCGAGAAGAACACTACGACTGTGTGTGATTTTAACCTCACTGTGTTTTTTGTGCGTTTGCTGAATGTTATTAAACAAGAGAGGAGGAGGATATAATATGTGTGTTTTGAGCTGGGAAACATTCATTTCCTAAACAAAATGTGCTGAAAATGTACTCAATCTCATGGCCATCCAAGATGCAGATCAGTTTGTTTCTTCATCAGATTTAGAGAAACGTAGCACTGCATCACTTGCTCACCAGCTGATCCTCTGCAGTGAATGGGTGCCGTCAGAATGAGAGACCAAACAGCTCAAAACATCACAATAATCCACATGCAACCCACACCACTCCATTCCATCAATTAATGTCTTAAGTAGTAAAAAGATGAGATTATGGATTCATAATTTAGTGGGAAGCAACAGTTTCAAGTTAAAACATCTTAATGATGGATTACTTTCTTACAAACAAACAAACAGCTTTTGGCTTCTCAAGATGTTAACTGATGGACTGGAGTGGTGTGGATTTACTTGTAGATTATTGTGATGTTTTTATTAGCTGTTTGGGCTCTTATTCTGACGGCACCCATTCACTACAGAGGATCCATTAACTTTCAGCAAATTTTAATTTTTAGGTGAACTATTTTTTTCAATTAAAAATGCATGAAATTGAACTTGCAAAGTTAGCATTTGCACTGACTGCATAAAGCACATGCTGTACTATTGTTTCAAATTAGTCGTCTGCTCATCATTAAACTGTCTGGCTTCTTGTAGCTCTGCCTCTTAATGCTAGTGATACATTCATGTCAAGTGCTTTTTTTGATCTTCTAATGCAGCGTACACGTCCCAAACGGGACTGATCTTTACAGGTGGCCTTTAGTAGAAGAACAATGCATCAATGCTCAGACTGGCGCATGAATACTGCATGAGCTGCCCTAATGCATTGTTCATCAGATAAAGGGCACAACCACAGCAAAGACACCAAATATCTTTACTCCGAGCTCTCGTACAGACAGCTGACGTGATGTTTGTAAGGCCTCGCTACCGGGTAGGGTAATGTGACTATAACGAGGACTCTCAAAGGACGTAAAGACATTTCTAAACACCGCAAAACCAGGTGGAAACTTGATTTCTATTTGCAAACAACATGTGAGTAGGCCTTTTCAAGATCAGGCCTGTGGTTTAATGTCATAGGAAATAAGCATTACATGCGAGACAAGCAAGGTTACTGGTTTTTCTTTGTTCAACAACTTGTTTTACAACCTTTAGGTCAACAAAGCACCATTCACAATGCATTTTACTGCATCTACATGTGAAAAATATAGGAGGAGACGTATGAGACTTGATTTTATGCTTTAGGATTAATTGGATCCTAAAATTTTGCCATTACACGTCTAATTAGAGCTAATTCAGATGAATTCAGAAAATCTGTCAAAAATAGATTATTAAGACAGAAATCTAAAAACATTTTGTCAGCTTGCTTATTTATTTATTTATTTATTTGTTTGTTTGTTTGTTTGCTTGCTTGCTTTTTGTTATGCATTTTATGTATATTAATTTTATCTTACTTTTTATTATAAACTGGGTTTTTATATTTAATTGTATATTATGGTATTTTTATATTAATATGAATAACTTGGCACTTAATGCAATGCTTTTTTATTTTAAAAACAACATATATTATTATTATTATTATTAAGGTTTAAAAAACAAGTGACAAAAAACTTGTATTTAATTTTTTTAAAGCTAAGTAAATTATTAATTAAAAAAATACAAATAGGTGCATTTTAAAAAAAATCATATAATTATAATAATTAAATTACTAAACAATTTTAATTTAATAATTAAGTTTAATATTTTTACTATTATTAATATTATTATTATTTAAAAAAAAAATATCTTATTTTATTATAAACTGGGTTTTATATTTAATCACATATATCATGGTATTTTTACTTGTTTTTATATGAAGAACTTGGTGATTAATGTAATGCTTTTTATTTTAAAACATTTTGAGCTTCATTTCTTGTTTGAAATGCGCTATACAAATAACTTTATTGTTATTATTATTATTATTATTATTCAGGTTTTAAAAACGGTTCAAAAATTTAAAACACTAAATAAATTCAATAAAATATGCACATTTTTAATAAATATTACAACTATAATACATTTTTTTAAAATAAAAAAAAGTTACAAAGTAAAAAATATAATAAAAACAACTTTTTTTCTTTACTAATGAGCACAACAAATTGTTCGCAAAAGACAAAGTGTGTGCATTAGGAAAGTAAAGAGGGTTAATTCAGATTTGTTGACTTTAATGTCAAAATAAGTAAACATTACAGACAGGCAGGCCTTGTTGCGGCTTTTCTTTTAACGACAACTTGTTTTACAACTCTTAATAAAAATAACTCAACCACTTTCACATACGCGTCCACGTCCTACGACATTCAATTAGCCGTAGTAACGTACGGTCCATCCGAGACGCATTGTTCTCGCAGCTGTTTCGCCTGACATCTTTGTCCATCGTGCCACAATCAGGAATGCATTTCATCCTATTTGGTTGCGGCTCCTCCCTCCTGTATGAATCTGCTCGGCTGCTAAAAGGCTTTCCCAGACCCCATTCTCATCCCTCCACCCATAATTGCAGCATTACTCATTTTCAATAATGCTAAGTAATCCACTTAGCCATGACAGCATATTATTTAATTCAGCTATGAAGCATGGCACGGCTCGCAGGACTGCTAAGTTTCTGCGGTGGTCTCCAGTTCTGCTGGTGGGGAACGACGCTGTAATATGAAATAGCTATGCTTATGTACATTCAATTGTTGAGAATCGCTAATTGTGTGAAATAAATAAATAAATATTCCTATTTATTTATTTATTTGTTTGTTTGTTTGTTTATTAAAAAAAATTGAAATGCACTAAATATTTAGGGTTAACTACTGGAAGTTATGTAGTGTTAATTAGTTAGTAAATTAGTGGTTATATGACCTAATTAATAATGATGAGCATTTCTGGTGTTCCCCCAGTTTTCATATTTCCTACATCCTGATAAAGACAAAACTGAAATTAAAGTAAAGCATAAATGGAATTAAAAAGTTTGTGAATTAAATTAAAATTCACAAATACTATCTCAGGTTCTGACACCTGAAAAACTACACTAAACTTAGATAAACTACACTAAACTAAACTAAAATAAACTAAAATAAAATAAAATAAAATAAAATATTTTTCTGATGTAAATATTTTCAGCTTTTTGATTTAATAACAATTTCTTAACATAGATTCATTATATAGGGGAAGTTAAAATGTTAATGGCCCAAATTAGACAGACCCAAACTTTCATAATTCATCCCTAACAGGTTACATTTATAATAATAATAATAATAATAATAATAATAATAATAATAATAATAATAATACATTATATAATATAATAATAAAAAAATGTAAAGCTGTTGTTTTGTGCAGATGGCTACATATATATATATATATATATATATATATATATATATATATATATATATATATATATATATATATATATCCCTAATAAATTACATATAAAATAATAATAATACTAATAATAATAATAATAATATATTATATTATATTATATTATATTATATTATATATAATAATAATAATAATAATAAAAATAAAATGTAAAGCTGTTGCTTTGTGTAGATGGCTACAATTTTTAACAAATAATAATTAGTACATAATTTAACTGTAAAAGGTTTTTTATTATACATTTTTGTAATACACTTTGTAATAAAAAACAAAAATAAAAATTAATAAAAAACAAAAAACAAAAACATTGAAACAGAAAAAGAAAAAAAAAAACTGTATTAGAATAACACAATTTGCCATAAAAATAAAAAATAGCCAAAACTAAAAAAAAGTTAAATGTATTTAAAATATTTTAGAGTTTAAAGTATTTTGATATAAAGGTATGTTAATGAATATTTGTAAATAACATATTTGTAGAAATACCTGGATAGACTTGGACTTTCGATTAACCTTAATTTCATAGAGTTAAATGGAATTAAACTTTAAAATGATCCTTTACAGCTACAGAAGTTCTAATTGTGCTTATATGAAATCACGGTCCTCGTCACATCGTTCTGGCAGAGCCAAGCCTATATGGCAAACACGAGTTGCCTGACGATGCTCTGATTAACGAGGCGTCACTAAAGGTGCTTCTGTAATCGCCTGCCCTGAAACCAGAGCTCTCGTGTGAAGAAAGAAGCAGCTTTGTACGTCTTGCCTGCTACGTTTGTTTGAGTTGGACCAACACTTGTTCGCTGGCAGTGTTTCTGTTTGCTTCTCTCACAAGGGTTCGACTGCAGAGGAGAAGCTTTTGGCAAAGAGTTTCCTTCACAACCTCTGCAAACACGACTGCGAATACGCCATCCTAACTGAAGTGCAAAAAGAACGGGATAACAGAAAGGTGGCATGGGTTTTATTTGGACCGCAGTGAAAAACTCACATGCGTCTGATGATGAAATGCTGGTACCTTTCACCCCTATTAAGCGCAGCGGATGGCGCACATGTTGGCGCTTTTATAGGGGCCGAGGTTACGTCTGGGACAGACGCTTTCATAAGCCGTGTTACATCAGTGTCTGATTTATATGAAGCATGAATTGCAATAAGTGAGGCTGTGGGCAAAGCAAATGATTCAAGCTCTGGTAGGATCACATGTCAGTGTTAAAGAGCTCAAGTCACCAAAACGGGCCAGTATGAAAACACTGAAAAATACAAAAAGAATTAAAACATAAAAAAACAGCAAAATAGAAAAAAATATTAAATAGGATTAAGCAAAGCATAATGGAAAGCAATAAAAAAAACTGAATTAAACTAAAATTCACAAATACTGACCCTGAATGACACCTAAAAACTAAACTAAACTAAAATAAACTAAGCTAAACTAAAATAAAGAATTAAATTTAATTAAATCAAATTAATTTTTTTTTTTTACATTGCATATCTTGGAAAAAAGTGAATTATTTCTAATCTAAATAATAAAATAAAATAAATAAAATACAAAAAATTAAACAAAATAATAAAATCATTACTGTTTTTCTGAAGAAAATATTTTCACTTCACATACCTTAGAAAAAAAGAGAATCATTATTTCTGATCTAATAAAATAAAATAATTACTTATTTCTGATGTAAATATTTTCACTTTGCATATCTTAGAATAAAGTGAATTACTTATTATTTCTGATCTAAAAAAATAAAATAAAATGTTTAAAAAAACATTTCAAAATAAAATAAAATAAAATAAAGTATTACTTTAGTATACTAAGTATTAGTATAAGTATTCCTTATTTCTTAGGTAAATATTTTCACCTCGCATATCTTAGAAAAAAAGTGAATTATTATTTCTGATCTAAAAATAAGTAAAATACATTTTTTTAAATATTACAAAATAAAATAACATCATTATTTCTTAAGTAAATATTTTACCTTGCATATCTTTGAAAAAGTGAATTACTATTTCTGATCTAAAAAAACAAAATAAACAAAACAAAATAAAATATTACAAAATAAAAATAAAATAATTACTTGTTTCTGAAGTAATTTGTTTCACCTTGCATATCTTAGAAAAAAGGTGAATTATTATTTCTAATCTAAAAAAATAAATAAAATAAACATTTTTAAAAAATGTGAACATTAAATCACTACAAAATATAATAAAATCATTACTTATTTCTGAAGTAAATTTTGGACCTAATTAGAATTAGAATTATTTCTGATCTAAAAATAAATAAAATAAATAAAATATATAATTTTTTAATATTACAAAATAAAATAAAATCATTACTTATTAATATATAATATAATATTAAAATATTTTCACCTCGCATATCTTAGAAAAAGGTGAATTATTATTTCTGATCTAAAAAAAAATAAAATCCTAATAGAAATTAATTATAAAAGGGGAATGGCAAAGCAAACGATTCAATCACTGTTAGGATCACATGTCAGTGTTAGAGTTTAGTTTACCACAATGTTTCAGTACAAAAATATTGAAGGAATCGCAAAACATAAATAGCAAAACAGAAAAAGAAAAAAGTATAGATGCTATTAGAATAAATAATTTAGGACTTTTTTAAAACAAAAAAAAATCAAATATTTTATATTTAAATTATCTGACTATATATTTTAATTAAATCTATATATTCAAATATTAAAATATTAAACGTGTCCACCAGGGGGAGTTCCATGTGCTTGCATATCTAATGAATATTGATGTTTAGTTGTGTTTTCTCAGGCAAACATCTGAGCAAACCTCTAATCTGTGGTGAATAACTCATAACTTCATAGTATAGTTACTTTACTGGTTAGATGCACCATTTTCACCCTCAATTTTCAATTCTATGTATATATGCCTAATGCGCTTATTTATAAACGAGGAGCAATGTCATACACGATATTTACAAACAAACACTTTGAAGTGGATTTTGTTCTAACCATGTTTACAAGAATTATTAAATATTTTATCTACATGACTCTTTGACCCTTTGTAGTTTAAAAGGCCAGAATTTCAAGACAAAATGTCATAAAAGCTATAAAACACAAACACAACAGCACTGAAAAGAATAACTGCACCAAAAAATAAAAATTCTGTCTTCATTTACTCTCCTGAAAGCTGATTTTCTTCAAGTACTTTCCTCACACAAACACTTGGAATAAAGCGCACAAGACGTTTCATAAGGGTTTTGAATGACATGAGATGAAGTAAATGCTGACAGCTTTCATTTTTTGGGTGAAATGCTCTTTTCCATCAAAGGCAGAATCCCAACAGGGTCTCTAAGATTTGTCACACACACTAAAAAGCCATTCTGAGTGAGAAAGAAGCTCCTCTAAGTCACGTCCGCCCACACACCGACGCTTCAAATCATTGTCGGTATTGATTTTCTCCCATCAAAACAGATCAGCGGTGTGGCACCAATTAGCGGCCAGTGAGTGCCGTGTTATGAGGTCACAACTCAGTGCTGCTCTCGCCCACCAGAGAAACCGGGCACCGAGCCATCAACAACGCACCCACACACACCTAACCAGCATCTGATCGCTCAGAGGTTGCTCTTTCTGTGTTCAGGAGACTTGAAAGTGTTTCCATTTACAGTGTGTTTCATTTAAAGGGATAGTTCACCTAAAATGCAATTACCCTGAGGCCATCTGACTTTTTTCTTCAGTAGAACAATAAAAAAGATTTTTAGCTGAAACCGTGGTCCTTGTTGATTCATACTATCGTCAATGGCTACCGGCACTTTAAGAGTCAAAAAAGCATTAACAGGCAACACTACATTAATACCTCGTTGCTCCTGACAATTTATTGAGGTGTTATGAAGCAATACGATCGGTCTGTGCAAGAAACTGAACATTATTTACAACATTATTACCTGTAAACCAGAGCTTCAGGTAGAGCTGCACATTTCTGGAAAATTTGATAATCACAGTTTTCTCAAATAAAATAAAAAATAAAACTTATTTCTGAAGTAAATATTTTCACCTTGCACATCTTAGGGAAAAAGTATTATTTCTGATCTAAAAAAAAAAAAAAACATGAAATATAATATAATATAATATAATATAAAATCATTAAAATAAAATAAAATCATATAAAATAAAAATAAAATAAAATTTACTTATTTCTGAAGTAAATATTTTCACCTTGCATATATTCTAAAAGATGTGAATTATTATTTCTGATCTAAAAAATAAAATAAATCTAATAAAATAAATCATTACTCATTTCTGAAGTAAATATTTTCATCTCGAATATCTTAGGAAAAAAAAAATTATTTCTGATCTAAAAAAATAACATGAAACATAATATAGTATAATGTAATAAATTAAAAAAATAAATAAAATAAAATCATTATTATTTCTGAAGTAAATCAGAAAATTAGTACATTTTCACCTTGCATATCTTAGAAAAGATGTTAAATATTATTTCTAAATAAAATAAAATAAAATATAATATCATAAAATAAAATGTATTCCAGATGTAAATATTTTTACATGACATATCTTGGAAAAAGGGAATTATTGTTTCTGATCTAAAAAAAAATAATAAAATAATAATAATAATAATAATAACAATAATAATTTAAAAGATACAATATTCCAAAATAAAGCAAACTTGAAATCATTACTTATTACTGAAGTAAATATTTTCACCTTGCACATCTTGGGGGAAAAAAAAATCTGATCTAAAAAAAATAACAAGAAATACAATATAATACAATGTAAAAAATAAAATAATAAAATAAAACCATTGTTATTGTTTTGAAGTAAATCAGTACCGTTTCACCTTGCATATCTTAGAAAAGATGTGAATTATTATTTCTGATAAAAAAAATAGAATAAAATAAAATAAAATATTAAAAAAAATAAAAAAAAATCATTACTTGTTTCTGAAGTAAATCAGAAAATCAGTACATTTTCACCTTGCATATCTTAGAAAAGATGTTAAATATTATTTCTAAATAAAATAAAATAAAATATAATATCATAAAATAAAATGTATTCCTGATGTAAATATTTTTACATGACATATCTTAGAAAAAGGGAATTATTGTTTCTGATCTAAAAAAATAAAAATAATAATAATAATAATAATAATAATTTAAAAGATACAATATTCCAAAATAAAGCAAACTTGAAATCATTACTTATTACTGAAGTAAATATTTTCACATTGCACATCTTGGGGGAAAAAAAATCTGATCTAAAAAAAATAACAAGAAATACAATATAATAATATATATAAAAAAATAAAATAATAAAATAAAACCATTATTATTGTTTCTGAAGTAAATCAGTACTGTTTCACCTTGCATATCTTAGAAAAGATGTGAATTATTATTTCTGATAAAAAAAAAATAGAATAAAATAAAATAACATATTTTAAAAAATAAAAAAAAATCATTACTTGTTTCTGAAGTAAATATTTTCACCTTGCATATTTTAGAAAAAAGTTTAACTACTATTTCTAAATAAAATAAAAAGGGAATTATTATTATTATTATTATTATTATAAAATAAAGCAAATTTATATATATATATATATATATATATATATATATATATATATATGAAAAATTGGTTTGCATGAATCATTCAATAACTTACTCATAAATACCTCATTGTTTCTTTACTGAATGAATCAGCATTATTGAACAAATATTTTGAATGATTCAATAACAAGACGTTTCTAGGTCATTTATCGCCACCTGTTGGAGAAACAATGTAATCGACACAAACACTACTTTCAAAAGGTGATCTGCGTTATTTCGATCGCTACCATAGACATCGACGTTTACATATCAAATTTTAACCTTTTACCCCAGTATTTCCGTGATAATATTAATGAATGTAAGATAAAAATAATACTGTGTGGTTTAACTGACACAGACGAATCGTTGTCATTTAGACATGAGATCGTTATGGTGTTTGAATCAAGACTGCGATCTTTTAATGATCAACTGTCCAGCTCTAGCCTCAGGCAAACAGTCCGGAGTGATGTCGGGTTCACGAACGAATCATTCTTTTTTAATGAACCAGTTGAATCAGTTCATCAAACCGGACTGAATCGTCTGAAACAGTTCGTGGCTCGAGCCGCACATATACGCAAGTTACTCAATCAAAACTCACTTTCGGACGCCTGACAGTCACTCCGACACGAAATGAGCCAAAATACCTGCGTATCTGATCTTATGATGAATGAATCATTCAGCGCTCCAGTTCCTCCAACCATCAATGAACTGAGGAATCAGTTCCGACTCGGACTGAAGCCCGATGAGCCGTTGATGCGCATGCGTGAACCGAACGCTTGAACATTTTTATGGTTTCTTATTGTTTATGTGGAAAAAGTGAGCTGATAAAGACTAGTTTATTCACTTAATATGCTTTAGACATGAAACATCCACGTTTTATATTATTATTAGGTGCTTTAATAATATATTTGGGTATAATCACGTCATTGCGTGATTACGTAAACAAACTAGTGAATTGAATCAGTCATGGAAAAGAATCAGACTTCAGGCTCTGGATTACAGTTGTAAATGTTGTAAATAATGTTTAGTTTTTTGCACAGAGTGATCATTTGGCTTCATAAGACCTCAATAATTTCATCAAGAGCCACAGATATTAATTTTGTGTTGCCTGTATGTGCTTTTTTGACTTTCAAAATGCTGGTAGCCATTGACTTGCATCGTATGAATCACTAATGATCACATATTCAGCTAAAAATTTTCTTGAATGGCCTGAGAGTGAGTAAATCAACAGCAGGTTTTCATTTTTGGGTGAACTATCCCTTTAAATATCAACTTTGTCAAATAGCCTATGTTTCTCCTGAATTCCTTCCTAAAACAGTCTGCGGTGCTCTTTTCCTACAGATCTCATATCTCAAGCTCTGTTTAGAAACCGAGCAGAACACGTTCTAATGAATAAAGGGAGTAAAAGAGTTAAACGAGTGAATTAGTCTCATACTTGTTTGGTTTGACATCTGATGGGAGGGGAATTCACAGCTATCAATGGCGTGATTGTGCGGCGATGCTGCTGTGAAATTCGATAAGCGAGATGGGCCTCGTGCGACAGCTTAATTTCTGACAACTTCTGCTTATGGTGGGATTGCTAGAAAAAATAACCGTACTGTGGAAGTACTGTCAAAACATGTTTGAAAAATGACGTTGAAAATCTCCCCCATATGAAGCGCATTGCTCATACTAATCAAAGCACAGCCAGGTCAATAAATCTCCTTGTGTGGACGTGTGTGAGATTGTGTGAACATTAAATCACTACAGCACCATGGAAATGCCATAATTTTTGGACATTAAATGGCATGGTCTCAGCGGTAGAGGTATAACAGTAAACGGTCCAACTGTATCACTTGGTTCTCTTCCATCAAATTCAAATAAGATGTAGCGCCTTTATAATATACAGTAATAGAATAAAAAATTATTATAATATGTAAAATAATACAATGTATATCACCCACCACTACTTACCATATAATTACCATGACATATAAAAAAAATACCCCAAAATAGGCATAAATATTATTTCTGCAACATAATACAGCTTCCACCCCTACTTGCTGTACCGTACAGTACCATATAAGTACCGTGGTATATATAAAAAAAAAATATATTATAATCATTATGTATTTAATTCACCAGATTCTAGTGAAGCATATATTTCTACAACAAAAATATAAAACTAATATTATAAAAATTTTAATACAAAATTAATTAAAAATGACAATATAATAATTGAAATATTTCTTATTTTATTATACATAAAAAATAGTTCAACAAAAATATATTCAATTATTTGAAAATATTTTATTTAATGATATTTCAATAATAATAATAATAATAATAATAATAATAACAATATAATATATAATGCAATATAATTACATATTTTATATAGACTGTTGTCAAAACACCCACCCCTACTTTACAAATTCATACTTCAAGCAGCAAAATATGTAATTTATATTTATGTAACAATTATTATTTCTGCAACAAAATATATCATGCATGCCTACTTGCTGTACTGTACAGTATAATATAAATACCATGGTATATAACTATTTATATATATATATATTACAATCATTAAGGATTTAATTCAAGAAGCATATATTTCTGCAACAAAAATAGGAAATTAATATTTTAAAAAACATTGTAATATAATTAAAATATGATAATGTAATAATTTAAATATTTCTTATTATATATAATAAATATTTTACCAACAAAAATCTATTAAAATGGTTTAAATTAAGATCTAAAAAATTTATCTTTAAAAAAATAACTAAAATAATATAATATATAATGTAATATATTTTATTTAGATTGTTGTCAAAAACCCATCCCTACTTAACATATCTATACCGCAGACCACAATATATATATATATATATATATATATATATATATATATATATATATATATATATCACTCACGCCTACTTGCTGTACTGTACAGTACAAATATATAAAATATTAAAAAAATATACAAATATATAAATATCATGGTATAAATATATATATTATAATTGTTAAATATTTACTTCACCAAATAAAGTACATGTCTGCAACAAAAATTACAAAATTAATATTATAAAAAACACTGAAATACAATAAAAATATAATATAGTAATTTAAATATTTCTTATTATATATAATAACTATTTCACGAATAAAAATATATTAAATTATTTAAATTAAGATATAAAATAATGTTTTAAAAAATATAATAATTACAATAATATAACATAAAATATAATATATTTTATATAGACTGCTGTCAAAAAAAAACCCATCTCTACTTTACAAATCCATACGTCAGGCTAAAAAATAATATAATATGATATAATATGATATAATATAATATAATATAATACAATATAATATAATGTAATATAATATAATATAATATAATATAATATAATATCAATCACTGACCCCTACTTACTGTACAATATAAATAACCATGGTTTATTTTTTTTTTTTTAAGTATATCATATTCCTTTGAAGAATTTAATTTACCAAATTCTCCAAAAATAATATGTTCACATTAACTATTTTATAACTAATATAACCATTTAAATACTATAACTAAAATAATATAATAATTTATAATACTATAATATTTGGATCAAATCAGTGCAGTACCGCATAAATACCATTGTTTAAAAATATATATATATGGCTTAATCATATAGTATAGTATAATGATACAGTATTTATGGCATATGCCAAAACACAGTAATATGTTTCATATATTTTATAAAAATATCACTGAATTACCATCTGATGTCATCATTGCTCCATGTTAAATTGCCAGTGCATAAAAATAAATAACACACTGTGCACCGACAGGACTTAAAAGTGTACCAGTGTATCAAAACTAGAGCACTGACCATGTTTGAGAAGATTTCTTTGAGTTAATGTGACATCTGACTCTCAAAGTCTCTGAGTATTAAAGTCGCAAAGACGTGACTCACTTTGTGACTCATACAAACCACATGCTTCAATATAAAATGTTGTGGTACACAAGTATATGATACAAACAGAAAAATATGGTGCAATTCTGACTCACACAGACAGGCAAACAAAGAGCGCTGTGCCCAGACATGCTGTAGCTTTAGTGTCACCTTCCCAAAGCCTCCAGCTCCTTTCCATTTCGTTCCCTAAAACAGCAGCCCACAAAGGCAACAGAAGAGCGAGGAGACAATAGTGTCTATTCTCTTTCTTTTCTCTTCGGCTCACCGTGAGAGCAGACATGCCGCCTGTCACAATGCCACTTCGCTCTTGCCAATCTCCACGTCCATTTATAACATCGTCGTGTGATTCGCCGCTCGTCCCGGGACGGCCTAATCCGCGCTGAAAGGGTCCGAGCTCCGAGGGAGGCCCCTCATTGTTACTGCGTTTAGACAGAGTTCAAAGCGCTTCTTGTGCCACCTGGCCATCTACGATGTTGAGGAACATAAAGATGACTCTTATTGGCCTGATTCAGATCATCTGAATGGCCTCGGACCACAAGAAAAGCCAGCGGTGACATGAGATACCGTTGAGACCCAGAGGAGACGTGAGTGATCGTCTCTGCAGCTAGGTTCAACCTGTATTAAAACACTCGGACCACAGTAAGGATAAAAAATATATTGCACGCAAGTATGCAAACGCAGATGCGCATGCTTGGCCCACTTTACACTGTCAAGAAATTTTAAAAAAAATGCCTTTAAAAATATACAGTAAAATGACATTGAAATATATATATATAGAGAGAAAGAGAACGAGAGAGAGAAATAAAAATAATGGCAATTATATTTTATAATTTTATAAGCACATATTATTTTGAATGTAAATGTTCTTTAAAAATAATACAAAAATTCTACATAAAATATTTTTAAATATGTTTTTAAAATGTTGCTGGAAATAAAAATGTGAATGCATTCTATATAAAAAAGAAAAAAAAGATGTAAAAAATATTTTTTTATTTATAAGCACATTTATTTGGAATCTAAATATTCTTTATAAAATAAAATAAAACCAATTCTGAATTAAATATTTTAAATATGTTTATATATATATATATATATATATATATATATATATATATAAATAATATTCTATATGAAAATCTTTTAAAATAAAAATGCTGTTAAAGTGAACAAGGTTAATGTGTTTTATATAAAAAAAAAAAAAAAAAAAAAAAAAAAAAAATATATATATATATATATATATATATATATATATATATATATATATATATATATATATATATATATATATATATACAGGGGTTGGACAATGAAACTGAAACACTCGCCAATATAGTATTGGAGGTCTCATGGCTATATTTGCACTGTCTGGTGCCCAATCTTCACTTATTGTACATTACACCAGTTAGAGCAGAGTGTAAAGTTTCATTATGTGCACCCAATGGTTCAAACATTGTACCTTGAAGGTAGTGCTCTGTATCAGGATAATAATGCACCAATACACACAGCAAGACTGGTGACAGACTGGTTTAATGAACATGAAAATTAAGTTGAACATCTCCCATGGCCTGCATAGTCACCAGATCTGAATATTATTGAGCCACTTTGGGGTGTTTTGGAGGAGCGAGTCAGGAAACGTTTTCCCACATCAGCATCACATAGTGACCTGGCCACTGTTCTGCAAGAGGAAAATGGCTCAAAATCCCTCTGGCTGCTTTGCAGGACTTGTATTTGTCACTCCCACGATGAAATGATGTTGTATTAGCTGCAAAAGGAGGCCCAATATCATACTAATTGTGATCTAAAACCAGGTGTTTCAGTTTCATTGTCCAACCCCTGTATATTAAAACATATTTAAAATATAATATAATAAATGGAAAAAAAACTTGGCTATGAATGTGTTTTATATAAAATAGAATGTATTTTTAATATGCTTTTAAAAATCTAAAATGTTGAAACTAGTAAATGTAAAAAGTAATAAAAAATCAGAATATATATATATATATATATATATATATATATATATATATATATATATATATATATATATATATATATATATATATAAACAAAAAAAAGTATGTATAAAACATATACTGATAATATGAATGTGTAAAAAAAAAATAAAATAATTAAAAAAAAACTATATTTAAAACGTAAATGAATTCTACATAAAATAACATTTGTTTTTATAAAATGTTGAAACTAGTAAATGTAAATACGTTCCATAAAAAAAAAAAAAAGAAACATTAATTATAAACAATATGCTGGTAATGTGAATAATAAAATAAAATAAAATAAAATAAAATAAAATAAAATAATATATTTTCCAGATCACCTCTGCATTCTGGATGATTAATTTTGCATGGGCAAACACCAGACACACTTTTATAAATATCTATTTAAAAAAAAAAAAAAAAAATTATTTAACAACTACTGTCTATCATTTTGCTTTGTCCACTGTTTAATAAAAGCCATAAGCTATTTTTTGCATGACTTGAAAATGTGATTAATGATACAATGCAGACGCTCTTAAATCCGTACAAAAGAGCCCAGACACTCATGAGCCACTGTAAAGAGAATCCAGCCAAATGTGATTACAGGTATCTTTCAGTTAAGACATTAGCTCAATTCATCAGTGTTATACACGAGACAAAACATAGCGTACGAATGCTCACAAGGACAAAATAAGGACGTATAACAATCTGACAGCAGTAGTCAAGTAGAATTAAATTAGCCTAACCTACTTAAGCCGAGAAGAGAAACAGGCGAGGGGAGATAAACTATTTAAAGGCAATGAAGACGCCTGAATGCGAGGGTCTCGTTCCAGCTAAATGACACTGGGGTCGGCGTATGAATCTTTAACGGTAAGGGAATGAACCTTCGCTGTTACAAATTAAGGTCAACACAAAGAAGCCACTGCTTATCAAGAACCTGTTTTGGCTGTATGTGGTTCTGTGCAGATTAAAAGCAATTCTATCATCAGATCTTCAGATCATTATGATGGTTAAAGGCATTAAGGAGCAGAAGTGCTCCTTAGTTCTTTTAAGTAATAGCAGATCATTGTCTACCTCCTTAAAAAGCACTTGAAAAGGTTCTCCAAATACATCAAGGTTTTAAAGTCAACATGAAATCCAAATTGACCCAATTTTTCTACTTTTATTTAATTAACCTCATGTTGTTTCAAACCTGTTGCCATTTCTTTCTTCTGTGAAATACAAAAACAATGTATTTTGAAGAACATTAAAGTCTAAACACTGGACCCCACTGACATGGAAACTGGAATATGAAAAGGAAAATGAACATGTGAACAAAAATTTTCAAATAAAGTAAAAATATATCATATAATATATAATATAATAAAATATATAATACAATATTCAAATATAAAATAAAATAATACAAATATATAAAATTATATAACAAAATGAAATATTATAAAATTATAAAAAGATTTAATGAAATTAACTACATAAAGTTAATAAAATTTAAAAAAACGAAATAATAATACAAACAAAAATCAGTTAAAGTAAAATAAAATCAGAATTTGAAACATCAAAATATCAAATAAATAAAATAAATAAAAATAAAACAAAATAAAGTAACCAAAAAATAGAATAATATAAAATTAAATAAATCATAATAATATCAAATAAAAAAACGAATTAAATAAAATTAAATAATAAAATAAAATAAAAAAATATAAATAAAATGAATAAAAATTAAACAACAAAACAAAAAAATCAAATAAAATGAAGTAAAATAAATTAATATCAAACCAAATAAATTAAAAACAAAAAAAATCAATACAATTAAATGAAAATAAAACTAAACTAAATTAAATTAATAAAAAATAAAAAAGTACAATGAAATAAATCCCAATATCAAATAAAATTAAAAAACAAATAAAATAAAACAAAACAATAACACATAAAAAAATCAAAAACGTTGAAGTAAAATAAATTAATATCAAACCAAATACAAAAACAAATACATCTACAAGAAATCAAATACAATAAAATAAAAAATAAAACCAAATAAAGTTAACAAAAAATAAAATATACAAATCTAAATAATTATTAACAACAAATAAAATAAAACAAAACAAAATTAAATTACTAAAAAATAAAATAATCTAAATTAAAATAAATCATAATATCAAATACAATAAAACTAAATAATAAAATAAAATAAAACAAAATATAAAATAATAAAAAAGAACCAATAAAAAATAAAAAGTCAAATAAGTTAAAATAAGTAAATAAGTATAATAAATTTATATAAAACCAAATCAATTAAACAAAACATAATATAATTAAATAAATAAAAATAAAACAAAATAAAGTTACTAAAAAATAAAATAATATAAAAATCGAAATAATATAAAATATAATTAAACGACAAATAAACAAAATAAAATAAAATAACTACTGAAATAGATGGAAAAGCTCAAGGTAAACTTGATCCAAAGTCTCACTCATATCAAATCATAAAAATCTTTATTTTTCCCCTTTTCTAAATGAACATAATATGTAATTTTGTTTGTGAACATCACACTATCTTTAAAACAGTTTTCACACTTTTACCTCACTCTCCTTTGGCCCTGTCAATTTAATTTAATTTAAGGACCCTTCTCGCCCAAGACACACCACTCGAGGTCTCCGCTACAAGTGCAGCTTTCCAAACCATTCACCAAACGTCCATTTCCTTCTCGAGGGAGTGGTATCACAGCTAGTGAGTGGTTAGTATATTTTTTGGGGGTTATGTTGGTTTTGGAGACAGCTTAGTAGAAAAAGGGAAGCCTAAGCAAACATCTCCATTATCACCCGCTTGAGAGAAACTGCTCCTGCCGTCCAAACAAAACACAGCGGTCCTGCCAGCGCTGGCCAGAACATGACCGAACGCAAATACCAGCCATACCTGGAGCTGTGACCGCACTGACCCGGCTTGCAACTGAAACGCATACAAACTAACAGACCAAACACACAGGAAACGAAAGACGACCAAAAATGAGATAAATGTAATGGCTCCTGGCAGCTCTGAGTGGGTTTTTAAGGTGTTCTGGCCCATTTTATCACCTGTCAAGCATAGAAATCATAGTCTGATTGCTCAGGAAACTGCACAAATGTACAAACGGTATGAGACGCATTACAAGCTGAACAGTGATGCTTACAAAATAAAACAATATTAACGCTACTCCAATATTAGCAAGACTCTGTTTTCTAAATCAGTGAGATTGTTTTTTTGTTTGGCCACAAATATTTATAAATAACATATGTAAATTAATAATATTAATAATTAATTTGGTATATATACATATATATATATATTTTTTTTAATTTAATATAATAAAATAAAATTATATTAAATTAAGAATAAATACCATAATAATAATTGCTATTATAGAAAATTTATTAGATGTAAATTTTTTAAATAAAAAATAAAATAGAAATGTAGAAAATAAAGTACAAGTAAAATAAAATTAACTAAACAAAACGAATTAAATAACAAACAAAAATAAAATAAATAAAAATAAATAAATAAAGTAATATAAAATAATAAAAAATAAAAAATATATAAAAATTATATTATGCTTGTAATGTGAATGTGTTCTGTAAAATAAAATAAAATACTTAATTAAAAATAACTATATTTTGACAATTGTTATTTAATTAAAATTACCTATAATTATAACAATTGCTATTACACAGAAATTTTGTATATGTGAATTTTTAAAATAAAAACATATTCAAATAAAAAATAAAATAAAATTTTAGAAAATAAAGTGAAATTAAGTAATTAATTTAAAATAACATAAAATAATAAAAAATAAATGAAGTATTATAAAATAATAAAAATATATAAAAATATATTATGCTAGTAATGTGAATGCATTCTATAAAATAAAATAAAATAATTTAACTATAATTATAACAATGCTATTAATTAGAATGAAAAATAAAATACAATTTTAGAAATGTTAAATAAAGTACAATTAAGTAAAACAAAAGAAACTAAATAAAACAAATTAAATAACAAACAAAAATGAAATAAACTAAAATAAATAAAGTAAAATAAAAAATTTAAAAATTATAAAAATATATTAAAAATATACTACGCTAATAATGTGAATGTGTTCTTTGAAATAAAATAAAATACAATATTAATTAAAATGAACTATAATTAGAACAATTACTATTTTACAGAAATACAACCGTATTTACCCACATATATAAAATATAAAATATATATAATATATATGCACAAGTTTAGCATATATATAATACATATATTTGAAAAAAATTAGATACTGGGAAAACTACATTTTTATCTATATATCTATCTATCTATCTATCTAATTAAGAATAAGATATTTCGCAGCGTTAACCAGACGTCATGTTGGCACATAAACCAAAAAATCTGCACACAAGCATTACTATGTCAAACGATCAGACATTACCAATTTATGACGCACTCCCACTCAAGTTTATACCAAACACAAAGCGTGCAAACAAATGTTACAAAAGTTCAACATAAACACAAAACTTGACTTTCTGGCCGCCAGCTGCACTTCAACTCCAGTTTGGTAATCAAAAGAGTCTTTGCATGTACACCTCTGCACTGAACAAGGAAAAAAGAAAGAAAGAAAAACTGCAAAAACAACCCCGCTGGAGTGTGAGGTGTCCTGTGACGTGTGGGCTGTATAAACAGAAATCTGGATGAATTTGGCAAGGCTGATCTGGCAGGGGTTGGTTGTGAAATACACTCGGCACCATGACTGCTGTTAAACCATCAAACTCACTCCCCGGGCTCTCATATCTGTGCATGAATGTGTCTCAATGTCCCTTCCAGCGGCTCTGACCTGCTCTGCCTAAATGACTCACTGTTTAGTCAAAGAGAGAGCAGACCAACACAAAATGCCTTTTTGTTGCTTGTAGACGTGTTTCACCTCACCAGCATAAAGAAGGTAAAGTCAGGTGAAGAAAAAGAGGAAAGAGGGTGTTGTGCACTGCAAATTTGGCTGAAAGTTTTTATGAGGGTTTTTACATATTTTATACTTACATATTTTATATCTTCAAACTCGAAGTTTCAAAATACGCATCTTAACCACTGCAACTACATCAACAACACTCATCAACCTTTCAGTAAGACTAGTCTTCAAGTCTAGTAATATGAAAAAAACAAAAACAATAAAGTACAATTAAGTAAAAAAAAAAAAAAACAATTAAATAACAAACAATAAACAGTAAAAAAAAAAAAAAATATATATATATATATATATACAGTATATATATAGTCTGCTAGTAATGTGAATGTGTTCCACAAAATTAAATTAAAGTTTTTAATATATTACATTAAAGTATTTTAATTGTATGTATTTTTATTTACAACTTTCATTGTGTATCAATGTAATAAACATTATTAAAATAAAATAATATGATAAAAATAAAAAATAAAAATAAAATTAAGTAAAATAAAATAAATAAAAATAAATTAAATTAAATAACAAACAATAAATAAATAGCATATATATATATATATATATATATATATATATATATATATATTACATTAATGTTTATTAATTGTATGTATTTTTATTTACAACTTTGATTGTGTATTAAGTCGGTTTTTGTTGCATTATGTATGTTAGCATAAATTCAAGCATGCCACAAACAGAAGTATTTAAACATTTTATTTAAATAAAATGAAAAATTACTTTACTTTAAAATGTTGTTAAATATACAAATAAACACTATTAAAATAAAATAATATAATAAAAAAGAAAAAAAGAAAATTAAGTAAAATCAAATAATCTAAATAAAAATAAATAACAATAAATAATAAATAAATAAATAACAGTAAAATAATTTAAAAAACAAAATTCAAGCATGCCACAAACAGAAGTATTTAAAAATGAAATTTAAATAAAATTAATAAAATACTTTACTTTAAAATGTTGTTAAATATACAAATATTTAAAAATAATATAAAAAATAATATAAAAATATAAAAATAAATAAAATTAAAATAAAAAAGTACAGTTAAGTAAAATGAAATAAATAAAAAATTAAATAACAATCACAAATAAAATAATACATTAATAAATACATAAATAGCAAAGTAAAATAAAATGATTAAAAAAAAATAAAAAGAAATATATAAATATAAAATACAATAAATCTATCAGGTAGGTAAATGATGAAAGAATGAATCTGACACCAGAATTTTCATTTTTTGTGTGAACTATCCCTTTTTGTGAATGTTTCATCATCAGTGCTCAATAACAGATTATAAAAACAGTTAAAAACATCTCTAAACCAAACCATATCGGCTTCCTGACTGGCCAGTTATGACACAGGAAAAGCCTTCACTTTCGTTTAGAAATGAAAGTTCATAAAACTGAAATAGCATATTTCCTTACATTTCTTCAGACTTCAAAATGGAAATGGTAGTTTGCAAAGTCTTTTTCCCAAGTTGCCCACGTTGTTTGTTTGGTGTCCAAATCCTTATCTAGGAATGTTTCCTACAGTTAAACAGCATTTAGGTCACAGGAGAACCGTTCTAATGGTTACAAATATGCAATTTTATCTTTTTAAAGATAATCTTACACAAGCATAACATCACCCACAAAACTGATCTGACTGATCTCTGCGCCAATTTTTTTAGCGATAGCAGTTGGCATTTTAATATTTTATCAACTTCACAAACTCACTATCCTGTCACAGATGTTTACAACCCAAAAATACAATGCAATTTTGCCATGGAGTCAAGCTGAAGAGTCAAGTTAATATTAACTAATAACCTCAAAAAAGAAATAAAAGTAAAGTAATGTTCCTTTGGAATAACAAGCACTGAGGAATCCAATAAGTTAATAAGGTCAAATTTGACTTCACGAGAGTAGGGATATCAAACAGAGTTACAAAAAAGTCACAATGTGCAAAGTTTGTGTGGGCATTTCTAATGCTACTGGACTGGTCGGCGTTTCTTCGATTGGATGCACATCAACATATTCGGCCACGGGCTGCAGCACGGCAGTAAATCAGCCCAGACTCTACCGAGAACAGAAAAACAATAAAGCCTCTAAAAAACTTCTCGAGAGCTTTCAAAGCTCCTTCAGTGTTTGACTTTTGCAGTCCACAATAAACAAACTCAAACGCACAGGTATGCTGCTGCTCAGATCACAGATAAAGCCATATAATCTGTGCAGTGGATCAAGCATGGAAAAAAACATGTGCTCTCACCCTCCTACGAATGGTTGATCCTCTTGCAAAAGAGAAAAAACACCACCAAAAAGTGCAAATGTTAATACTTTGGCTCTGGATTAGCTAGTGAGCTTAACAAAGAACTAAATGCAATATTAATCATACACAGTTTGGACTGACTTCAAGTCCAAGATGGTTTTAGATAGCAATGCTGGTCTGGCACTTAAATAAGCTTGTGCTGCATGTATTCTAGATTGACCGGTGTAATTGTAATGCATGACCAGCTAAAAACCTGCATGAAATGTCAAGCTGGATTCAATTTTGTGTCGCCCAAAAGCACAAAAAAAACTCATGTCAAAACATGCATGTTAACTACAACACTAATACAAGTTATATCACATTAATATTTAATATATAGTTTAATACATTACATTAACGGCTTTTAATTGCACATATTCTTTTATTTACAACTTTCATTATGTGTTAAGTTGGCTGATGTGTTGAATGTATGACAGCATTAATTCAAGCATGCCACATAAACAGAAACATTTAAAAATTAAACTGAAATAAAATAAAAAATACAAATAAAAAATAATATCATAAAAACAAAAAAATAATTTGAAATCATATAAAATGATAAAATAAATACATAAAATTAAATAAAATTTAGAAAATTAAATAAAAATAAATTAGAATAAAACAAAATAAAATTGAATTTTAGAAAATAAAAAATTTGAATAAAACAATTAAATAAAATTTTAGAAAATATAATAAAATTTTAGAAAATAAATAAAACTGAATTTTAGAAAATAAAAAAATGTAATTAAAACAATAAAAAAACTAGAAAATAAAATAAAATTGTAGAAAATAAATAAAATAAAATTGTAGAAAATAAAAAGAAATAAAATAATTACATATAATTAAATTAAATTATATATAATTAAATTAAATTAAAAATTAAATTAAATAAATAAAATAAAATGACACTTTGTTGAGTCATGACACACAAACAGACACTGTGACACAGAAATCTCTGAAACAAGATAAAAAAAAAATAAAAAATTATAAAATGTATTTTATTTTATTTTATAACCGAATCAGTTTTGCGGGTGGTTTTTCTCGTTTCAGAGGATTTCTGTGTGTCATGACTCAACAAAGTGTCATTTTATATTATTTATTTAATTTTTAATTTAATTTAATTTAATTTAATTTAAATAAAATAAAATAAAATAAAATAAAATAAAATAAAATAAAATAAAATAAAATAAAATAAAACAGTCATGTCACAACATACAAAGAGACACTGTGTCATGAAAATCCTCTGAAAAAATATAAAAAAAGAAAACTCCCACATAACGTATTCGGTTCTAAAATAAAATTAAATAAAAAACTCCCGATTTAGTTTAAAAAAAATTATTTAGTTAAATAAAATAAAACAAAATAAAATAAAAAAAATGCCGATTTAGTTAAAAAAACGATTTAGTAAAATTAATTAAAATTAAATTAAATTAAATTAAAATAAAATAAAAAAATGCCCGATTTAGTTAAAAAAAAAAAAAAAAAAAAAAATTTAGTAAAATAAAATAAAATAAAATAAAATAAAAATCATGTCACAACATACAAAGAGACACTGTCATGGAAATCCTCTGAAACAAGATAAAAACGCCCACAAAACCTATTCAGTGATGTGCAGCTATAAAGACATACAGCAGCAGTCCAGTGGTGCTCCTGCTCTCCTGAATGATGCTCTGGTGCAAAACACGTGAATAGGTGATGTTATCTTTCCTTTCTGAACCCCTTACATCCTTATAATTCGTACATGACAATAGCCCAGCACTGTCTACAGCACATGTGAACTTCAAAGCTTCATGGTGAGATGCAGGACGTTTGTTCTGCGCATTAAGCTGATGGCACCGTACTGCTGATGGAGAGGGTCACGTGCGGCGTGATAAAGCGTGAACCATGTGTGCTGTATTTGTAAACAGGTCTACCCTGAAGTCATAAAAAGGCAGGGCAAGGCTGATTTAGTCTGATAAACCCCAAGTCTTGTCCAAGAGCCAAAGCAAAGGCTTACAGGTTCAAAGAGAATCTTGATAAATGATTAAAAAGACTCAAACTCCTTACAGCTTTCAGAGGCATTACAGCTCCCAGATGGTGCCGGAGCAACAATGGGAAAGAGGAGGAACGCTCGGCCCGTGGCCAGTGAAGCACGAGGTTTATCATTTGCTGTCCTATTCATGTAGCCATTCACACCTTGTCTGTACAACCTTTGACCTCTTATGCCACTCCATATTTGGATCTTACTGTTTTGACTCGACAATAGTTTAACCCTCACAGATGCAAAGCATTAGCATTTTTTTTTTTTTTTTTTAATGTGATTTGTGTTTTGGGGTTAATGTTGGAAAATGTGTTTTCAAGGTTGCAAAATGTGTGAGAGAAATTTACACAGAAATTTGAAATTTAAAAATTAATTTACCATTTGAAAATGAATTGTTTTAAAATAATTACATTTTCTGGAAAATTGTCTTAAATGTATGCATATTAGCATTTATATACGTGACTATTTTTATTATGTTTATTTATTTATTTATTTATTTATTTATTGTTTTTTGCAATTCCTAATTACTAAACATAAACTGTTGTGAATTAAGAAAAAAACTGAAAATGATTGAACAAAATAATATATATATATAAAACATATTAAAAATACATAAAACAATATATAATTTGTTTAATTTTAAAATTTAAATTTTGTTTTACAATAATTACTTTTTGGAAAATTGTCTTAAAATATATGCATATTAGCATATTTATTTATATATGTGACAATTTTATTTATTTATTTATTTATTTTGCTATTTCTAATTACTAAACAAAATGTTGTGAATTAAGAAAAAAAATATGTGATTAATGCAAAAATTTAAAAATGGTTGAACAGCAACATTCAAAAATAATATATATAAAATATATAATTATATATTATATATAATTATTTAATTTGGAAAATCAATTTTAAATTGTTTTCAAATAATTACTTTTTTGGAAAATTGTCAAATTTATGCATATTAGCGTATTTATTTATAAACATGACAATTGTATTTATTTATTTTGCCATTTCTAATTACTAAACATAAAATGTGAATTAAGGAAAAATACGTGATTAATGCTGAAATTTGAAAATGGTTAAACAGCGACATTCAAAAATAATATATAAAAACTACAATTAAAATACTTAAAATAAATATTAAATTAATTTTAAATTGTTTTAACAATTACTTTTTTGGAAAACTGTCTTAAATGTATGCATATTAGCATATTTATTTACATACGGGACAATTTTACTTATTTGCAACTTCTAATTAATGAACATAAAATGTAGTAACTTAATAAAAAAAATAAAAATCAAATAATCAAAAATAAAATTAAAAAATTAAAATAAAAATCTGTTGCTGATCTGTGTAGTTTTGCCCATTTGGACTGAAAAATAAGATTTATTTAAATATGTTGAGATTTTGAAAGAAAGAAAGAAAGAAAGAAAGATTTCTGAAAATTACAAGACTTCCAGAGACAGGAAAAACAAATCAGCGCCTGAAACTCAGTGAAGGAAAACGCAGGAATGTTTAGACAATCAGAACATCAACACAGCACAGGTTAGGAAGGACCCGGAGCTCTTCTGTAATTGCTCAGTAATATCCATCTGTCACTCAGGGCCGGATGCTCTAATGGTATACGACAGCAATTATGTTGTTATATCTTCAATATGCCCAAGACCTGGAGGAAGCATCTGAGTAATGGAGCCACAGAGAGAGAGAAAGAGAGGTCAACAGGAGGAGAGAGTTTTATAGATTATCATACCATTGCAAGAAAGACAATAATCCCCAGAAAAAGGAAAGCTTCATCCACAAAAAGCTAACTATATGGGTTTAAAATGACACGAGGGCGAGTGAACGATGACTCTGAGCCAGCGATGACCTTATATAATGACGATAAAATACCCACATAAAATGCTACAGCTAGGCAGACAAGTCATAAAGGCACTTCTCTGTTAGTAAGAGAGCAATAATAGACCTAAAATAATGCCATCTCTCTCTTTAAACAGACACACGCACATATTTTATAGCAAACCACAATCTAGTCTGGGAAACCCCAGAAACTGAAGAGGATAAAACGACGGAGGATTTGATCAATGAGAATTCATTTAGCCAAAAGGAGACGTGGAAAATGAAGATGAAAGCAGCAGGTTCAAGAGTGTGTCCCGTCAGATCACTTCTTCAATGAACAGCCTCTTGAAGTGCTTTGTAATTTAATACAATTCAACGCTAGCGTGCCTGACGGCTACGAATGCTTCACTGACCTCAGCTTGCACAGAAATGCACTTCATGCATAAATCAACAAGGCTCGAATGTTTTATTTCAACCTTCCTAGACTTAATTTCACTGGCAAATATAAAAAGCAAACAATCGTGGATGTTTTACGAATGTGCGCCAGGACAGAACTTCATTCTCATGGCAGACTGCACTGCAAAATAAACATTCTGCAAAACAGCGCTTGGAAAGGGACAGCAAAACATAGTTCATCAGGGGCAAAAATAAGAAAATCAGGCCAAGGAGAGATGCAAGAGGAGCCAGAGGTCAGTTTTGTGAAGCAACTAACTAAAAAGTAGCAAACCAAACAACAGTAGCTTCAAGTGTCTCCAGTATCAAACTTAAGTTTTAATTTTAAAGAATGGACAGTTTATGTCAATGATTCAGTTCACAAAAAGATGATTCTTTTAAATCCCTGAACTACTTAGGTTCACTATGATTTCAAGTGTTCTATTATTCACACTTATTAGTAACACTATTGTTCATAAGTTGGGGTTGGTCTTTTTTTTTTCTTTTTTTTTCTTTTGTTTTTGAAGTCTCTTCTGCTCACCAAGGCTGCATTTATGTGTTTAAAAATACCTTATTTATTTATTTATTTGCAATTTCTAATTAATAAACAAAATGCTGTGGATTAAGAAAAAAACATATGTGATTAATGCAGAAATTTTAAAATGGTTAAACAGCAACATTCAAAAAAAATATATAAAATATATATATTAAAAATACATATTATATAATTAGTTTAATTTTGAAAATTAATTTAAGATCATTTTAAAATTACTTTTTCAGACTATTTTCTTCAATTTATGCATATTAGCTTATTTATTTATATCTGTGACAGTTTTATTTATTTATTTTATTTATTTATTTACTTATTTATATAAAAAACATGCAATCAATGCAGAAATTTGAAAATGGTTAAACAGCAACATTTAAAAAAATATATATATTAAAAATACATGAAATATTATATAATTAGTTTATTTTTGAAAATGTATTTAAAATAGTTTTAAAATAATTAAATCTTAAATTTATGCAATTAGTATATTTATTTATATACATGACTATTTATATATATATGTGTGTGTGTGTGTGTGTGTGTGTGTACTATCTATTTATTTATTTATTTTATTTTCAAGGCTGCATTTATGTGTTTAAAAATACAATAAAAATATGTGAAATATTATTCTGATTTAAAATAACTGTTTTCTATCTAAATATATTTTAAAATCTAATTTATTTCTGTGATGCACTGCTGAATTTTCAGCATCATTATTCCAATCTAAAATGCTGATTTGCTACTAAAAAAACATTCCTGATTATTATCAATGTTAAAACAGTTGTGCTTCTTTTTGTGGAAACTGCATTTTTTCAGTATTTGTTGATGAATATAAAGTTAATAAAACAGAATTAGTTTGAAACAGAAACATTGTAAATGTCCTTACAGGCACTTTTTATTTATTTAATGCATCCTTGCTGATTAAAAGTATAAATTTAAAAAAATAAAAAATAAAAAATAAACTCACTGACCGCAAATTTTTCAACTCTCAATGAACTTTTCTCTGATCCAAAAACATCTCCCTCCGGGCCCAATAAAGAAAACACTGATTTAGGATCTTGAACTTCATTGTTTGTAACTTAAACCTCCAAGAGTTTACATTTTTTTTACACAGCAGTACAACATAAACCACCAGAGCTGTTTTTCTCATGCGCACTTTCAGCAGCTCACATTTCAGACTAGCAACACGAGCTCTTCCTAAATTACTAACACTTCCCGTGTTTGCAAGCAATCAGCCACGAGTTGGTGTCTTTTGTTTGTCTGTGGTATAATTATGGGGTCATTATGCCAAATGTCTTCAGGGACATAGAGGAAGGGGTTGGATAGTTGCACAAACCATATCCTGCATTTGAAGATGCTAAAACCAGACACATTCAGACATAAAACCACAGGAGTAACACTGTGTTGCTATTTATGCCCGCCGTCCCAGTTGGGAGTTTATTTGAGAGTGAAATCCTGAAGCAGCCATTCATGAAGAGAAGAAAGACGACCAGAAAGGGAATTCCTGACAGCTTATTACACATACAAAATCATGGATGAGATCTCATTAACATCTTAATTACTTTTTTGTGTAGCAGCGTTACCATGAAACAGCATTTGCAATGGTGTGGTCAAAAATACAGATTTTTTTGATACTTCGTGGTGGTGGAATACCTAAAAAAATACACATTTAACAACATATTTTTACTCTAAACTCACCTCATAACATCAGGCGGGTGTTTGGAAACTTCCTTTTGCGATCTGATGTGGCTTCTTATCATAGAATGAGGCCGAAAATACATTTGTTTATATCGGTTTTGTCGATTAGCATTGCTTTATAAATTTACTTTATTCTTATAAAAATACCCGAGAATGGCTCGAAGAACACAGATTAAGTCATATATTGCTGCTCTTCTCTGCTTTAAAGCAGTTAAAGCATTTCTATCTTCATTTTCTTCAGTTACAGCGATAGCTAGATGCTTTAGTCCATATAAGGGATTTTCTGGAACGTTATTAAGTGCATTACTTCTGTGAGGCGTATTTGGAGTTTCTGCGCAAGGGCGCCCTCTAGCTTACAGTATGAATGAAAAATTACATGTTTATAGCGCTGCATAATGCTCACACCACCCTAATTTGGGGAAAACAGGAAAAATAATACTTCTCTCTAAAGAAATTTTAAGTAAACTCATGCAAATCCATAAGCTTTTCTCCAGTGTACTCAGTGTTTTCTCCAACTTAATTAAGGTAAAATATACCTCATTGTCATGTTGTAGCCTGGTTATATTTATCTTTAAATAAAAATAAAAAATGTTATGCCCTTAATGTCATGGCAGTACCATTGAAAATGGTATACAGTTATTTTTCAAAGTATCGTAGCGCATTTAGAAATGCCAGTATCGTGACAACACTAATCTGTTTTATTTTTGTAATGTGACATTTCTGAGTGGGCATACTGTAAGAGGAAAATTAAAATAAGACATAATTGACAGACAAATTTCCACAACGTGGACAATAAAGTTACTGAGCTGAACATGTCGAGTACTACTTTTTCTGTGTCAGTTTCTCCCTCTCTCTGTTTCTCTCAATGGAAAAGAATGCAGCCTTTGCTGAAACCTGTCATTTACTGCGCGGCTGCTGAAAACAGTCTGGACTCTTTCACCCCATCTATGTCTACTGCCTCTAAATCTATGGAAAAGCTTGCATTTCAACACACTGAAATACCCAGACAGGAAAATACGCATAAATCTCAGCCTGACAGTATCTCTTAGGCTGATGATACACGGGGCAACTTTTTGCGCAATTTTGCCAGGCAACTTTTTTTTTTTGTTTTTTGAGCAATGTTGCTTGGGCACTTTCCCATTGAGAATGGGTAACAAATTTCTATCCGGATACTTGAGATCAGTCGTTGCCCTGTGTATCATCAGCCTTAAGCCGCGGTCACACTAGACTTCTAGCATGCGAAATTCCTTCGGATGCCGCAACAGTCGTGGCATGATGTCATGCTCTGCAGCGTCTATTTAAAAAGTTAAATTCAACATATGACAAATAATATTACATCTAAAATGTAAAAACATACAATCTACTACGCTTTCCTGCAACGCTGCAGTTTTAAATTTATGTTCTTTTCATTCAGCTAGAGGTCATGCTGTGACCTATCAATCTGCTGTTGGTCACACGGTGTCACGTGATGCGAATTTGCAGGTCAGAGTTTACCAAGCTTGAACTTTGGAACGCAGTTAAATGCGAAACTTTTTGCACGGGCTTGCGTTTCCGGGCTGACGCATTCGCATGCGTATGAATGGAAGTCAATGAAACGAAAAGTGCTGTGTGACCGCCCTTTTACAGTTTGTCTATCTAACCAAGATCACCATAGCAACCAACTAGATATACCCTAGTAATCCAGAACACACCAGAAACTGTCTACACTGTAAAAAAAAAAAAAACACAACTTGTTGAGTCAACTTGAAATAATTTGTTACCCTGCAGCCTTAAAATTTTACCTTCAGTTAACTCAAGGTTAGTCAAAATGTGAAAGTGAAAATGTAGATATTTTAATTGACTAAACAGTAGAACATCTTGAAACCACTTTAGCAACACCCTAGCAACAGCAGAACTTCTTGAAACCACCTTAGCAACACCCTAGTAACAGCAAAGCTTCTCGAAACTTTCTTGAAACCACCATAGCAACACCAGGACTTCTTGAAACCAACTTAGCAACAGCAGAACTTCTTGAAACCATCTTAGCAGCATCCTAGTAACGCCAGAACTTCTTGAAACCACCTTAGCTACACACTAGGAACAGCAGAACATCTTGAAACCAACTTAGCAACACCCTAGCAACACCAGAACTTCTTGAAACCACCTTAGCAACACCCTAGGTACAACAGAACTTCTTAAAACCACCTTAGCAACACCCATGTAACAGCAGAACTTCTTGAAGTCACCTTGGCAACACCCTTGTAACAACAGAACTCTTTGAAACCAAATTAGCAACACCCCAGTAACAACAGAACATACTGAAACCACTTTAGCAACACCCTAGCAACCCCAGAACGTCTTGAAACCAACTTAGCAACACCCGAACTTCTTGAAACTACCTTAGCAACACACTAGTAACACTAGAGCTGTGTCTCATTACGAAGGATGCACCCTCCGGAGGCTGCATTCGAAGGCTACATATGTCATAGAGGCTGTCTCGTTTCAGAAAAGCAAGTAGGACACTCCAAATGCGACCTTGGAATGTGTCCTTCTTGTATCCTTCGCTGCTACAGATAACCCACAATTCTTTGCGTCGCCGTAACTAACGGTCGTTTATTTGAAAAAAATTGCGAGACGCCGGCAGACGTAAACACAAGCGACGATGTGGTGTTTAAATGTTTTTTGTCCTCCTTTTTTCTGTAACAGATGTCAGTTATACTTGTGCTGCAGCTCCTCAAATATGCAATAAAATAAAACAAGTAAAAAATTAGAAATAATGTTCCTTCATTTATTTAGTGTTAGAGCGCAACTAGGGGGCCGCGGCGTGACACAACAACTGTCGAGTCAGACTTAAGTGTGTTGTCATAGCAACGTGATACTTGCTTTCCTTTTCCGTCCGTCCTACGAAGGCCGTCCCATTTAATTCTAGGCTCGAGGACACTCCGCATACGCATCCTATAGAGGATGCGACCTTCAAAGGATACGACCTCCAGAGGGCGCATCCTTCCAAATGAGACACAGCTTAGAACTTCATGAAACCAACTTAACAACACCCTAGCAACAGCAGAACTTCTTGAAACCAACTTAGCAACAGCAGAACTTCTTGAAACCACCTTAGCAACACCCTAGTAACACTGGAACATATTGAAACCACTTTAGCAACACCCTAGCAACCCCAGAACGTCTTGAAACCAACTAAGCAACACCCAAACTTCTTGAAACTACCTTAGCAACACACTAGTAACACTAGAACTTCATGAAACCAACTTAACAACACCCTGACAACAGCAGAACTTCTTGAAACCAACTAAGCAACAGCAAAACCTCTAGAAACCACCTTAGCTACACCCTAGTAACAGCAGAACTTCTTGAAACTACCTTAGTAACACACTAGTAACACTAGAACTTCATGAAACCAACTTAACAACACCCTAGCAACAGCATAACTTCTTAAAACTAAGCAACACCAGAATTTTTTGAAACTACCTCAGCAACACCCTAGTCACAGCAGAACTTCTTCATACTACATTAGCAACATCACAGCAACACTCCAAAACTCCCTAGCCACCCCCAAACACTCAAGAACATCCTAGCAACACCTTACCATTGCAACCATCCACAACAGTCATTCTACCATGAAAATGAGAGATTTTGTTCCTGCATCTTCAACTAATGTTCTCCCAGCAATCAGTAGCCATTTAGAGCTCTGTTAGGAATGCTATTTTTTATTTATTTATTTATTTTTTTCCAGAGGTCAATGTGTGTCAAAAGCCAAGTGCTTTCTCGCCCACGTCTCACACTAGAGCTCTGGTTTGTGGTCAAACAGTGGCAGTAATGAGTGCGCCACACTTAAACAGGGCTATTAGAAGGGGCTCTGAAAGGGGTGTGAGTCAAACACACAAACACAAGGGTGTTATTAGTGGCCCTACGAACACAAGTCATGACACAGACATTACTGGGTGAAATCTGTGCTGCTTTCTAGCAGTCAGCTGATTTACTGCTTTGCTGATGGATCAGCGCTGATAAGGATTTATTGGAAATCTGCCAACTGAATTGAATACACAAAAGCATTTATATCTTTGAAGTGTACTGTTAATATCCTTAGCTAATATCCTCAAACATGCTGATTTCCTATGCACATAGAAGCTGCTTATCCTCACTTGGGAGGAAGCTTAAACATTTGAATACTGTCAATTAATCTTTGGAAACAGACTGTTATAGATAATTTACGATGACCTAATATGTTCAGGGATTTGCCATAAACATGCTAATGATAGTGTGCTGATAATCATATGGGAATCATTCATCTCTTTCTATTAAAACAATATGACAATCCAAACAATTAATAAAAACGTAAAGTTTGATCAATGTGTATAAGATATTACCAAACTCATAATATTTGGACTTTTATTCTTGCTAGACATTGTTAGAGCTACATTAAAGTAAAAAAAAAAAAAACCTATATATAACTATAAATAAATTGGATAGAAACATTTTATAAAAATAACTTAATTTACAGTAAAAAAGTGCATAATAAAAAAATAATAAAATTATTTTTTAATAGAAAAAAATGTCTATACATTATAATATATTATTTTTATATATTCTAAGAAATTAATACTTTTATTCAGAAAGGATACATTAAATTGATCAAATAAATAAATAAATAAATAAATAAATGCTGTTCTTTTGAACTTTCTGTTCAAAGAATCTTGAAAAATGTATCACTGTTTCTATAATAAAGCAGCTGTTTTCAATGTTTTTTAATCAAAAGATTCTTAAGCAATAACTCAGCATATTAGAATGATTTCTGAAGGATCATGTGACATGAAGACTGAAGTAATGATGCTGAAAATTCAGCTTTGCATTACAGGAATAAATTACATCTTAACATATATTAATAGAGAAAGCAGTTATTTTGAATTGTAATAATATTTCAAAATATTACTGTTCTTACAGCATTTTTAATCAAATAAATGCAGCCATGGTTAGCATAAGAGACTTCTTAAAGGATTATGTTACACTGAAGACTGGAGTAATGATGCTGAAAATTAAGCTTTGCATCACTGGTATAAATTACATTGTAATATATATTTATAGAGAAAGCTGTCCTTTTGAATTGTAATAATATTTTGGAATATTACTATTTTTACAGTATTTTTGGGCAAAGAAATACAGCCTTGCCAAGCATACAAAGACTTCTTTTAAGAACATTAAAAATATATTCTTCACCCCAAACGTTTGAACGGTAGTTTATATAAATAGAGTAAATGAGAAACTAACATTGTAATCATAATAGGGTTTATCGGTGCCAGCATCGGCAGTAATAACTACAAGATGGATAACTTCCTGAGTTACAGTGTATTCACTTTCCAATTCCATGTAACTCATGACGCACTGTGTTTATAACTATACCCAGTTATTCAGTTCCTTAGAGTAAAAACATTATTTGACATGCATTTGATTTTAATTCAATTGCATGGTGAAAAGAACAATACTAGACCACAAAAAACAGAAGCAGACTGGATGCTCTTCCTTTCCAGAATATAAATGACAACTCAAGGATTTCGATCTCAAGAAAAGAGCTCTTGAACAGATTTCCCAGTTAACAGATTGGAGCGAATCAAATTCAGGGGCTGTTGACAAACATTAAGACATCCATACGCATGCATCTGCTCATCTCCAGTGTTTGTTAACTTGCCAAATATTTGCAGTTTAAGACCCTTAACGGCACACAGAATGAGCCAGTGTCAGGTTTCAATGTCACACCCACCCAAAATCCCTGGCTAATTCTGTGCAAAGCACAAGTTTTAATAGGATGGATGGTGAATGGCACTTCAACAGGGCATGAGGGCCACTCGGCCTGCTGCAGCACCAACCTCTGATTCATGAGTTAAAGGAGGCAAAAATCCACCGTAGACCACACAGCAGCGGAAACCGGACAAAAGCATGTCTTTGCTCTCTAACTAGAGTCCTTTACCACGAAGCCGTCTCAAACAGAGCCATTCTGTTTTCATTAAGCTGCCTTTGTTACCCGCTCCAGCGACAGGTTCTGATTAGCGAACGGCTGGGGACGGAGAGGTTGGTCTAGGTCATTCGCCTGAAGTCTACAGTAAATCACAGGCAGGTTCATATGAGAGGAACACAATGGACCGCGCTCTAAATGCAATGATGCCACCGGTGTCCTGTTGGGAAATCCAGAACATATGCATGGGAAAAGCATATAAAATTAGGGCTAATGCAACTCTAAAATGGCATTTTCGTGCGACATATGAATGACACCTCAAATTATATGTTTGTTTGCGAAGACTTGAATCCAATTATCAATAAAATAAGAGATTAAAGTGTCATTAGAGATCACCTAGAAATCAACAGCAACACCCTGGTAACATCATAGCACTGTGGCGGTGCATATTGCATGAACAAACGCAAGAGTTTTCTTCAAAAAAAGTAAAAAAAAAAAATAAAAAATAAAAAAAATTTTATTTAAGTTTAGAATAATTAAGACTTTTTTAATGTTTTTCAAAGACGTCTCTTCAGTTCACCAAAGCTAGATTTCTTTATTTAAAAGTATAATAAAAACAGTAATATTGTGATATATTATTGCAATTTTAAATAACTGTTTTCTGTTAATATATATTAATATATATTTCATGAACAAGCACAACAGTTTTCTTCAAAAAATGTAAAATGAAAAAATAGGTATTTTTCTAACAAAAGTTTAGAATAATTAGGAATTTTTAATGTTTTTAAAGATGTCTCTTCAGCTCACCAAAACTGCATTTATTTAATTAAAAATATTAAAAAAACAGTAATATTGTAAAATATTAATACAAAATATATTAATATATACTGCATGCACAAGGACAACAGTTTTCTTAAAAAATGTACATAAAAAAAGTTATTTACACTAGCAAAAGTTTAGAATAATTAAGATTTGTTAATGTTCTTTGAAGGTGTCTCTTCTGCTCACCACAGCTGCAGTTATTTAATTAAAAATACAATAAAAACAGTAATATTGTGAAATATTATTAACATTTTAAAAAAACGTCTTCTGTTAATGTATGCTAATATGTATTGCATGAACAAGCACAACAGTTTTCTTCAAAAAATGTAGAATAAAAAAAAGTTATTTACACTAACAAAAGTTTAGAATAATTAGGATTTTTAAATGTTTTTGAAGACGTCTCTTCAGCTCACCAAAGCAGCATGTATTTAAATAAAAATACAATAAAAACAGTAAAATTGTGAAATATTATTCCAATTTAAACTAACTGTTTTCTATGTTAATATATGAAAATGTAATTTATTCCTGTGATGCAAAGCTGAATTTTCAGCATCAATTATTATGGGTGGGTAGGCTACTCGGTTATTAATAATGTTTCTTATTATCAGTGTTGAAAACAAAACTACTTAATATTTTTGTAAATGTTCTTGCTGCTTAATATTTAGATTTTTTTCTTTGGGATTCTTTGATGATATATATGTTTGTTGTTTATTTTTATTTGTTTTGGATTTCTTTTTTTCTTTACTTTAAGTATGATTAATTCAGATCTATCTCACCTACTTTAAATTCAGGTTTTGAGTTGATTTTAAACACAACTGGTCGGAAAGAACTCGTCATTAAACCAAAAGGTAGAAAAAACCTTCTTTCTAAATCGCGCATATGTGGTTCTTGGACAACAGGATGAAAGATGCAAAGCCTGTCAATTTATTCAACTGTCACTGCCCACTTTGAGCCCATAAAACACGTTATATGCATGACTTGTATTCCAGAATGTCTCCTGGTTAACTTGCATTGCGGTCCCTTAATTCCTCTTTGTGATTCAGGAAGTCATCTTGGCAGGATCGAACATCCCTCCGTGCCTTCCATGCTTATGTGGCCATAAGCATTTTCACTGAGGAAAACGGGACTTTCTGACTGATTGTTCTCAATAGCGGGAAGATACAATGCCATGTGGGTGGTAGAGTATGCTGTGATGGGCTGAATGTAGAACGTTTATGTCACAGATTGACATTCCCTGGAGACAGTGGAAGATGTGGTCGGAAGCTCTTTATCTGACATTTAGAGAAACAAGTGATTTGACGTGTTTGATTGCACGACCTTGCTATATTCCTTACTACCTTATGCTCAAAAAGTCTGCATTTATTTGATTAAAAAAATACAGTAATATTCTGAAATATTGCAATTTTAAAAATCTGTAGTAAACAACATAAATGCTAAAATAAAATAAACTTAAATAAAACTTGGAAATTAAAATCATGTATATATAAAGAGTTCATTTGCAAAAACAGATAACTCTGTTTTTAACAATTTTCAAAAATCATGTTTTTTCATTGTTCATTCCAGTTAATCTCAATCAAACTGCAGTTGGGTTATTTTGATATAAAGTAAAAATAACTAAAAGCTACAGCTAACTAACACAACAAAACACAGTAAAAACAATAACATGATAACAATAAAAAAACATGATTTTTTAATTTAAAAAACCGCCCGAGTTTTCTGTTTTTGCACATAAACTCTTCATATATAAATTTTGAAGATTTTGAGGTATCATCCATGCATGTGGTTTAATAAAATCACTAAATGAATTTATAGCTGCCAAGTATCACAAAAAATAGAAATTGCCTTTCACCACTAATTAAACACAATTGCAAGCTCTGTTTAGTCTTGAGCCAAATAAGCAACACATATGAACAATAAAATTGTGTTTTTGGTCGTTTTGATTGGTATAGAAGTTCCTTTAAGTCTCCATTATTGCACAATAGACTATTATCTGTATCCAGTGAGTCTTGTTGTTCTGTGCCTGTTAAAGGTTTAGTTTTCTTCACTGTCGTGGTGAGGGTGATGAATCACAGCCTTGTCTGCATCAGATAAAAATGCATAATTGAAGGGCTTGTGTGCAACAAATGAGCACATTAGTCCTTCATTTCATCCCGTTCTCCCCGGTGTGATGTGAACATTGTCTGTATGAGTTATTGGTGATTAAATTAAGACTGCAGGTCTGGGGTCAGTGCGCTACCGATTGACCTGTCTTGTCTTTCGGTGTACCTGTCATCATCATTACAGTACACAGACATCTGCATCTGATAGCTTTGGCTTATCGCTGTGAAACATGGAGAGGGAGTTTAAAAGTAATTGTTTTGTTTAAGATTATTAAGTTTTACACTGGTGCATGACTTATTTTTATGTAATGGAATGGATGTATGGATCCTTTGCAGTGAATGGGTGCCGTAAGAATGAGAGTCCAAACAGCTGATAAAAACATTACAGTAACCCACACATAATCCACACCACTCCAGTCCATCTATTAACATCTTGAGAAGCCAAAAACTGCAAGTTTGTAAGAAACAAATCCATCTTTAAGACATTTTAACTTTAAATCATTGCTTCTGGCCAAATTATATATGTTCTTCATCCATAACATTGCTTCCTTCAGTGAAGAAGTCCATCTCTTGTTGTCTCTCACATCAAAATCCACTCACATATTTGTTAAGAGCTGTTTTGTCTTGTAAACGGTACTTGATCCATGTATATTTCTCTCCTGTTTCAGACCAGACGACTTTCACTGGATGAAGTGTTATTATGGATAACAGAAGCAATGGTTTGAAGTTAAAAACATGTTAATGAAGGATTTCTTTCTTACAAACACACATCTTTTCACTTCCCAAGATGTTAACTGATGGACTGGAGTGGTATGGATTACTTGTGGATTATTGTGATGTTTTTATTAGCTGTTTGGACTCTCATTCTGAAGGCGCCCATTCACTGCATTGGTAAGCAAGTGACATAATGGATCACAATTATTCCTTAAGAAGTTTCCATGCAATTTTTTTGCTTTCTTGGAGAAAAAAAAATTACATAGAAGCTCTTGTGATTTTTTGTCACTTTGAATAAGAGCATCTGCCAAATGTAAATGTAAGTAACTGAGATGAACTGCAAAACATGTTTATGCTTTAACAAAGACATAATCGTTTTCCCTTTGAATTAAGAAGGAATAGTTCACCCCACAATGAAAATGTACTGAATATTTGCTCACTGTCTGGCCATTCAAGATGTAGATGAATTTGTTTCTTCATCAGATTCTGAGAAATGTAGCATCACATCACTTGCTTACCAATGGACCCTCTGCAGTGAATGGGTGCCGTCAGAATGAGAGTCCAAACAGCTGATAAAAACATCACACTAATCTACAAGTAATCCGCACCACTCCAGTCCATCAGTTAACATCTTGAGTAGCCAAAAGCTGCATATTTGTAAGAAACAAATCCATCTTTAAGACGTTTTAACTTTAAATCATTGCTTCTGGCCAAATTATATAAGTCCTTTATCCATAACATTGCTTAGTCCAGTGAAGAAATCCATTTCTTGTTGTGCTCTCACATCAAAATCCACCCACATAGTTTTTTAGAATTGTTCTGGCTTGTAAACATTGCTTGTGAATAATTATGCACAATGGAAGCAATGGTTTGAAGTTAAAAACATCTTAATGATGGATTTGTTTCTTACAAACATACATCTTTCCACTTCACAAGATGTTAATTGTTGGGCTGGAGTGTTGTGGATTACTTGTGGATTATTGTGATGTTTTTATCAGCTGTTTGGACTCTGACAGCACCCATTCACTGCATAGGTAAGCAAATGATTTAATGGGTCATAATTTTGGGTGAATTATTCCTTAAGAAGTTTCCATGCAATCTTTTTGCTTTTTAGGAGAAAAAAAATTACATAGATGCTCTCATTTGTGATTTTTTTTTCTCACTTTGAATAAGAGCATCTGCCAAATGTAAATGTAAGTAACTGAGATGAACTGCAAAACATGTTTATGCTTTAACAAAGACATAATTGTTTTCCCTTTGAATTAAGAAGGAATAGTTCACCCCACAATGAAAATGTACTGAATATTTACTCACTGTCAGGCCATCCAAGATGTAGATGAATTTGTTTCTTCGTCAGATTCGGAGAAATGTAGCATCACATCACTTGCTCACCAATGGATCCTCTGCAGTGAATGGGTGCCGTCAGAATGAGAGTCCAAACAGCTGATAAAAACATCACACTAATCTACAAGTAATCCACACCACTCCAGTCCATCAGTTAACATCTTGAGTAGCCAAAAGCTGCATATTTGTAAGAAACAAATCCATCTTTAAGACGTTTTAACTTTAAATCATTGCTTCTGGCCAAATTATATAAGTCCTTTATCCATAACATTGCTTAGTCCAGTGAAGAAATCCATTTCTTGTTGTGCTCTCACATCAAAATCCACCCACATAGTTTTTTAGAATTGTTCTGGCTTGTAAACATTGCTTGTGAATAATTATGCACAATGGAAGCAATGGTTTGAAGTTAAAAACATCTTAATGATGGATTTGTTTCTTACAAACATACATCTTTCCACTTCACAAGATGTTAATTGTTGGGCTGGAGTGTTGTGGATTACTTGTGGATTATTGTGATGTTTTTATCAGCTGTTTGGACTCTGACAGCACCCATTCACTGCATAGGTAAGCAAATGATTTAATGGGTCATAATTTTGGGTGAATTATTCCTTAAGAAGTTTCCATGCAATCTTTTTGCTTTTTAGGAGAAAAAAAATTACATAGATGCTCTCATTTGTGATTTTTTTTTCTCACTTTGAATAAGAGCATCTGCCAAATGTAAATGTAAGTAACTGAGATGAACTGCAAAACATGTTTATGCTTTAACAAAGACATAATTGTTTTCCCTTTGAATTAAGAAGGAATAGTTCACCCCACAATGAAAATGTACTGAATATTTACTCACTGTCAGGCCATCCAAGATGTAGATGAATTTGTTTCTTCGTCAGATTCGGAGAAATGTAGCATCACATCACTTGCTCACCAATGGATCCTCTGCAGTGAATGGGTGCCGTCAGAATGAGAGTCCAAACAGCTGATAAAAACATCACACTAATCTACAAGTAATCCACACCACTCCAGTCCATCAGTTAACATCTTGAGTAGCCAAAAGCTGCATATTTGTAAGAAACAAATCCATCTTTAAGACGTTTTAACTTTAAATCATTGCTTCTGGCCAAATTATATAAGTCCTTTATCCATAACATTGCTTAGTCCAGTGAAGAAATCCATTTCTTGTTGTGCTCTCACATCAAAATCCACCCACATAGTTTTTTAGAATTGTTCTGGCTTGTAAACATTGCTTGTGAATAATTATGCACAACAGAAGCAATGGTTTGAAGTTAAAAACATCTTAATGATGGATTTGTTTCTTACAAACATACATCTTTCCACTTCACAAGATGTTAATTGTTGGGCTGGAGTTTTGTGGATTACTTGTGGATTATTGTGATGTTTTTATCAGCTGTTTGGACTCTGATTCTGACGGCACCCATTCACTACATTGGTAAGCGAGTGATGTAATGGGTCATAATTTTGGGTGAATTATTCCTTTTTGCTTTCTAGGAGTAAAAAAAATTACATAGAAGCTCTCATTTGTGATTTTTTGTCATTTTGAATAAGAGCATCTGCCAAATGTAAATGTAAGTAACTGAGATGCACTGCAAAACATAAGTTTACGCTTCAACAAAGAAATACTAGTTTTCTCTTTGAATTAAGAAGGAATAGTTCACCCCACAATGAAAATGTACTGAATATTTACACACTCTCATGCCATCTAAGATGTTGATGAGTTTGTTTCTTCATCAGATTTGGCATCACATCACTAGCTCACCAATGGATCCTGAATGGGTGCCATCAGAATGAGAGTCCAAACAGCTGATAAAAACATCACAATAATTCACAAGTAATCCACAACACTCCAGTCCATCAGTTAACATCTTGAGAAGCCAAAAGCTGCGTTTGTAAGAAACAAGTCCATCATTAAGACGTTTTAACTTTAAATCATTGCTTCTGGCCAAATTATATAAGTCCTTCATCCATAACGTTGCTGAGTCCAGTGAAGAAGTCCATTACTTGTTGTCTCTCACATCAAAATCCACCCACATATTTGTTTAGAGTAGTTCTGGCTTGTAAACATTGCTTATGGATAATTATGGACAACAGAAGCAATGGTTTGAAGTTAAAAACATCTTAATGACAGATTTGTTTCTTACAAACATACAACTTTTCACTTCACAAGATGTTAATTGATGGACTGTAATGGTGTGGATTACTTGTGGGTTATTGCAATGTTTTTATCAGCTGTTTGGACTCTCATTCTGACGGCACCCATTCACTGCAAGCGAGTGACGTAATGGATCATAATTTTGGGGGAATTATTCCTTAAGAAGTTTCCATGCAATGTTTTTGCTTTCTAGGAGAAAAAAAATACACAAAACCTCTAATTTGTGATATCTTTCCAATGTGTAGTAAGGGAAAAGGAGTATTTCACAATTCAGCAGACTAGCAAACCACAAAACATTAATATATTTGCAGTAACTCTGATTTTCATAACTCCCAATACGATGATTCAAACACTTTCAACGTGATTCACTTTGAATCAAACTGAACAAGCCAGAGGCCTCTGCTCAAATTCAGCTCACTTTCCTCCTCAACTTTAAAAAGTATGCCTACTCGAATACTTTCAACAAGTGGCTTCCAGGTATATTTTGCTCACTCAACAGTGCAATTTCCCTCTCACTAGTGAGGCGCTCTTAAGAAAACTTCTTGCCCTCTTATTCCAGAACAGATTGCCGTTTTCGGCATCACCTGCATGTGCATTTCACAATATCAGCTCTCCACTGAAGCAGAGCCCACTTTGATGTTATTTGGCAATGTTGGGAAAGCAAAAAAAACATAAATAAGGAGAAGATAAAAGGTGGAATAAGTTTAGCCGACGGCCTTTTCAACAAGCAACCTTCAGCCGACAGAGAGGCCGCGACTCCAGCTCCACAGGAGTGCGTTTGTCTTTAACCTGGGGCCGTAAAGCGTCTTTGCGTCAAAAGTGCAAATATGCTGCTGCCCGCTGAGAGAGACGCCGGTCAACTCTCTTTCTTTTGCTCTGAGAGAGGTTTGCCATCATGCCATGGCAACCACAACTATTAATCTTACTGAGTAGGAATAAACCACCAACCTAAGATCTGCAACCAGTAATTCAAAAGACGACAAACAAAAAAGTACAAAAAAATCACCATCGATATGATAAAAAAAGATTGTATTTCACTTCAAAATCACTATTAAAGAAAATGTGTTTTGCATAAAGAAAATAAGCCAGTGTCAAACCATTTGCATTGTGATTTTATTATTATTTTTTTTTTATTTATAAATATATACAATTTTAAAAAGTAATATGTAAATGTATACACAGAAATGGAACATTGGAGTTAACATGTTTACATATTTGAAGAGTTAATTTCCAAAACGAATAACTCCGTTTTTAACCATTTTCAAAAATCATGTTGTTTCATCATAAAAACATGATAACAATAAAAAAGAAAAAAAATGATTTTTGAAAATTAAAAAAACAGTGTTATCTGTTTTTGCAAATAAAGTCTTCATTTATAAAAATGTATAAAATGACATATTCTTTAAATTATTAAATAAAAAATTACTTTAATCTACATATATAAACACTGAAATAATATGTATCTACAAATGTATGTACAAAATTAATTTTGTAATTTAAAGAATTTCTGTAATTTTTATACATACATAAATAAATTAAAAAAAACATATTATATTGTATTATAACATGCGTTATGTGGTAATATACATCAAACATCAAAATTAAAAACGCTACAAATTAACTTCTATGTATATATTTACATATTACATTAAATTTTTAACATATTTATAAAAAATGTTTATAACAAATGTTTACATTTGAATAATTTTTTAAATTTAAAAAAAAATAATAATAATTTTAAATAATATTTTTAACGAAGGTGAGGTAAGTATATTACAGGTGAGTAATATATTCCTAATATTCATGACTATATTATTTATGCACATTTTTATATTTTTTTTATAAACATACAAAAATGTTATAAACTGTACAGTTCAATTTCTATGTATTTATTTACATATTTAATTTTTAACATATTTTAATAAACAAACTTCCTTTTTTTAAAAAAAATAATGTCACCATGTAAATATGAAAAAATATCAGAAGACATTTGCATAACAGGCGGTTAATATAATTAATATTTATGACCTAATATTTATGACTATATTATTTATGTACATTTTTATATATATTTTTTTATAAATATACAAAAATGTTATAAACGGAAAAGGTCCATTTCTATGTATATATTTACAAACTACAAATTTAAATTTGTAACATATTTTTAATAAACAAACTTACTTAATTTTCATAAATAATGTCACCATGTAAATATGAAAAAAATATCAGAAGACAATATTTATGATTATATTATTTATGTACATTCTTATTTTTATTTTTTTATAAATATACAAAAATGTTATAAACTCTAAAGGTCCATTTTTATGTATATATTTAATTTTCATAAATAATGTCACCATGTAAATACATATTTTAAAAAAAAAACAAAAAAAATACAACAACAACAAAAAAACATCAGACAGGTGGGTAATATATTCCCAATATTTATGATTATACTATTTATATAACTTTTTATATTTTTTTTATAAATATACAAAAATGTTATAAACTCTAAAGGTCCATTTCTATGTATATATTTACAGACTACAAATTTAAATTTGTAACATATTTTTAATAAACAAACTTGCTTAATTTTCATAAATAATGTCACCATGTAAATATGAAAAAAATATCAGAAGACAATATTTATGACCATATTATTTATGTACATTTTTATTTTTATTTTTTATAAATATACAAAAATGTTATAAACTCTAAAGGTCAATTTTTATGTATATATTTAATTTTCATAAATAATGTCACCATGTAAATATAAAAAAAAAAACAACAACAACAACAACAACAAAAAACATCAGACAGGTGGGTAATATATTCCCAGTATTTATGATTATACTATTCATATAACTTTTTATACTTTTTTTTATAAATATACAAAAATGTTATAAACTCTAAAGGTTAATTTTTATGTATATATTTAATTTTCATAAATAATGTCACCATGTAAATATAAAAAAAAACAACAACAACAACAACAAAAAACATCAGACAGGTGGGTAATATATTCCCAGTATTTATGATTATACTATTCATATAACTTTTTATACTTTTTTTTATAAATATACAAAAATGTTATAAACTCTAAAGGTCAATTTTTATGTATATATTTAATTTTCATAAATAATGTCACCATGTAAATATAAAAAAAAAACAACAACAACAACAACAAAAAACATCAGACAGGTGGGTAATATATTCCCAGTATTTATGATTATACTATTCATATAACTTTTTATACTTTTTTTTATAAATATACAAAAATGTTATAAACTCTAAAGGTTAATTTCAATGTATATTTATTTACATATTACAAATTAAAACTTTTAACATATTTTTAATAAACAAACTTGCTTAATTTTCATAAATAACGTCACCATGTAAATTAATATATAAAAAAAACATCAGAAGACATATAAATATTAGGAACATTTTACTCACCTATTATGCATGACTGTATTACTTATGTACATTTTTATACTTTTTTTTACAAATGATGTTAATTTCAATGTATATATTTACATATTACACATGCATTTACATTTCTATATAATAAACAAACTTGCTTTTTTATAATGTCGCCATGCAAATATATATGTTTTTTTAATATCTAACACATACACAAGAACAAACAGCACACCATTATAGAGGACATTGTACACAGCTACAGTAACAATTGTGCAAACATACGGTCTTCACTGTACACACATGACTGCATGATTTACAATGAGGAAGTAAAACACGGTCTAAAATGCAAACAAGTCTCGTAGGTTAGTAGACCATCACCTTGTGGTTGACTTCTCACAGCATGCAGTGGTTGAAAGGCAATTCCTAAGGCAATCTAATCTCCCCAACATCTAGACTGAATAAATATCCAACTGAAACTTGAAGTTTAATTAGGAAAAGGTGCAGATTTGTTTCAAAGACAAAACTATTCATGTTCCTCAAAAACAAACCGCATTATAACTTGGGTTCATAAAAATGGTAGCAAACTCACATTTCACTGGCGCACCCAAATCAAAGCAAGTGAAACAAGATGTCGCCGTAATTTCTGTATTGTATTGACTGTGGGGATGTGCTCCAAACACCCAAATGACAGAAACCACATGCATTGTTAAACACATGGAAAAAGTGACAGGATGGGAAGGATTGGGAAGCATGACTTGTATACTGATAGCCGAACATTGTTCAATGCATTAATAATGCATTATGCAATTAATGATATACTGTGCATTCCTATTTCTCACAGTATGTGTTTCACTACTTGTTTTCATATCTGTTTCACAACAACAGCGTTGAGTATCGCAAGCGAACGGTAATAGCTAGTTAGACAGCAGGAGGCTGGGACTGGGCCCTGTAATATGGGTCTAATCTCATAAAATGAGTCTTGTGATTAGACACCATCAGGGATCTCCCTGAGTCTACACCCAACGAAATGTGCAAAATGTTTTTAAGTACTATGGTAACTGCCACCTGAATACCATTCTCCCAAATGTGATATAACAGGTCATGAACTGAGATAAAAAGGCTCCTAAACCGCAAGAGAAATAAGGCGAGATGGTTTGGTTTAATGATACAGTCTCGATTGCGAGGGAAACTCTCACACTAATGTTGTGTACCAATGTCGGCAGTAAACAGAAGCGTGTCTACACCTGCGTTTGAACTGTCTGTCACAACTCAGAAATGCAAGCGCAATGCAGAGGAGAGGAAAGACAACAGGATCATTTTTACCATTGTGAAGCCGTGAATAGGGCTGTTTACTGAAACTGAATGCTGTTGTCTTGAAACAGATTTGAAAACAAGGGATGAAAGGCACAGTTATACATATTCTGTGAGAGAAAGTGAAGCACAATATGTCAGTAACCATACAAATATCCAACAACATCACATTGGTTTAATATTGTAAGCAGATAATAGTCTTTTTTCTGATTTAAATGGTGCATTAATGTGGTGTGTGTGTGTGTGTGTGTAAAATAGTACAATGTTTTTCTGCTTGTACATTTTATGATATTTTGTTTTATTTTTCTAATAATATATTTATATTGTATAAAATTACATAATATAAAAAATATAAATTCACGAAGTTAGATCATTTTATACAATTCTAAAACATTATTTGTATAATTTTTTAAAAATTAAGCTATAAATTTTAATTCAGAAATTGCTGCCTTACAAATGGAGAATATATAAAATACTAAAATACTAAAATGTTTTTTCTTGTATATTTTATGAAGTTTTATATATTCATTTACTATTTGATTAAAATATAAATTCATTTAATAAGTTAGATAATTTTGAAACAATTTTAACAAATTTTATACATTTTTAAAAATGTAATTGTAAATTTTAAATTCAAATTGTTCACAAATTGCTGCCCTACAAATGGAATGAATATATATATATATATATATGCTTAAAAAAAAAAAAAAAAATATATATATATATATATATATATATATATATAATTAAACATAATATATACACAATGTAATTTTAGATTTTCTATATATTTATAATTAATTCATTTCACAAGTTAAAATGATCTGTTTAATAATTTATAAAAATGTTACATAAAAATGATGTGAATGTGTGTGTAAAATAGTAAAATGTTTTTGTATATTTTATGAATTCTTATATTTATTATATATTAATATATGTAGATTATATAAATATTACATAATATTAAAAATATTAATTCTGCACGCTGATTCACTAAAATGGACTTATCAGCTTCTGTTCACAAACAACAAGGGCGCTTGTCAGCTTCTGCAGTAAAAGGTAAAATCGCGATACCTTGAAAGTGTACAATAGTGGCTTTTTTGACAAAATGTGTCTAGGGTTCAGATCGCGCTATATGTGGATAATCCACGGCACTCAGTTCAATTTTTTTTGTTTATCGTTTTTGCAAATAAACTTTTCATAAAGAATCTTTAGATTATAAAAAAAGTTTACTTCACCATATTACAAATAAATCCTAATCTAATCATGACAAACTATACATCGTTGGAAAGGTCTAAGACTCCTAAACAGATATTTTACCACATTATTGTGTTACAAATTATGTAGGAAAACTAATAGATTAATATATGTCAAGAGTGCAACTTAAAAAATCTACATCATAACATGAGTCACAAAAGACTTTCTTCGTTTCCTTTTTCCCTTTCACGCTTTAGATATCATAAGAAATTATATATCAGTTCAAAACTTAAAATCTCAAAATTCATCCTTTGAAAGGCATTTTAAAATCAGACATTGCATTACCACAGAAAATGTAGATCAAAATCATATTACAAAATGTTTTCATTCATGAATTAAAAAAATTTAAGTCTGCATAGTGCATTTTTATGTCTGTGTTCAAAAATGGGAGTGACAGTTAAAAGGTTAAACGAGAAGTTCACTTCCAGAACAAAAAGTTACAGATAATTTACTCACCCCCTTGACATCCAAGATGTTAGTACCTTTCTTTCTTCAGTCAATAATAAATTATGTTTCTTGAGGAAAAAAAAATCAGGAATTATCTCCATATAATGGACTTCAATTGTGCCCCCAAGTTTGAACTTCCAAAATGGAGTTTAAATGCAACTTCAAATGGCTCCAAACGATCCCAGCCGCGGAAGAAGGGTCTTATCTAGCAAAACGATCAGCCATTTTTGAAACAAATTGACAATTTATATACTTTTTAACCTCAAATGTTCATCTTGTCTAAGTCTGCATTAACTGCGTTATTTCGAAAAACTCCCATCTCGTTTTCTTCTCCAACTTCAAAATCATCCTATTGATGTAGGATGGTTTTGACGTTGAAGAAGAAAACAAGACGGGAGTTTTTCAACATACCCTAACTTTATTGACCCAGATTACACAGACAACACATGCGCATCGCAGAGACAAGACAAGACGATCATTTGAGGTTGAAAAGAATATAAATTGTCAATTTGTTTCAAAAATGACCGTTCGTTTCGCCAGATAAAACCCTTCTTCCTCAGCTGGGATCATTTAGACCCATTTGAAGCTGCATTTAAACTGCATTTTGGAAGTTCAAACTTTGGGGGCACCATTGAAGTCCACTATATGGAGAACATTCCTGAAATGTTTTCCTCAAGAAACATAATTTCTTATCGACTGAAGAAAGTCATGAACATTTTGGATGACAAGATGGTGAGTAAATTATCTGTAAATATTTGTTCTGGAAGTGAGCTTCTCCTTTAAGGAAACTTTGACTGAATAGTTCTTTGTGGAACCAAAAATGGTTCTTCTATGGTATCGCTGTGAAGAACTTTTTAAAGCACCTTTATTTTTAAGAGAAAAAAAAATTGTGAGTGAATATTGAGTGAATATATAATCATTTTAGATTTTCAATAAATGTATAATTATTTCAATTTAAAAATATTTTTTTTATCATTTATAAAAATGTTATATAAAAATTCCAACGTTTAATTAAAAAAAACGAGCTTTACAAATATCAGATCTCTTTTGACGGATCGGTTTATTTTCAGATTCAGAGTGTGAAAATTGTTATCAGCAATCAAATACAGACAAAAACCTTTTTCTTTGCTGCAGTGTTGCCAAATTTAGTGCACTTGCGTTGTCTAGGTCGATATAGATTTGTAATACTGACTATTGCAATGGCAATCAAAAATTGACTATAAGGTATGTAAAAAAAAAAAAATCTAAGAGACATGATGAAGCATCACCTCACTCACTCTCAAAGTCAGCATAAAAAGTGACACTTCACTTTTCATGTAATGGAGACTCTTAATCTTAACTTTCCTGGCACATTTGCAGCAATCCAAGATCTCAACACACTCACAGTGAACCGGCCCATCGTGAGTCGCTACACACTGACTAACCACCTTTGTGAAACCCGAAACTGAGCTTCTGCTAAGAATTCGTGGTAGGCGACAGAGAGGTTTTTGTCAGGAGCAGTGCATCTTCTTGCATCAGCACTTACAGGAGATTACAGGTTATCCAGGTTTGTCATTTAGCTCAGATGAAGGATACCCTCCTCCGCAAAGGTGCGTAGGCTCCAGTGACCTCATATTATGAAGCCGTGAAGGGTTTCATTAAAGCCTCAAAACAAGCATCTTGCTGTACAGCTCATCAAGGAAGCCATTAATTCACAAACCCTAAATGAACATTGGTCGACCTGAAATGTACCAAAAAGACAGGCCTTGGAGAGTCACCAGGGAGCTAAATCATATTGTGGGTCTCTGGGAAAAGTACACACTGACAATGCTTTACAGTACCATGCAAGATGCCTGGAAACAAACTGATATCATACCAAACGAGAGCACCACAAACTGCCAGGTGGAGAGCGACTGAGGTTTTAGATAAACTGTAGAGCTTGCGAACTTCTGATAAGCTTAGAAACACGCATAAGAGAACTGAGGAACCATCTGCTAAGCATTGCAGACAATAAACCAGTGCTAGTCTCCAAAACCAATGAACCAACCTTGAAAAGTGGCCACATTGCGTGAGATGAGGAACTTCAAACTAGAGCTGGATATTAGGAGGAGGTTCTGGATGTCCCGTCGCGCCGCCACCTGGTAACGCTCCTCCATCTTCTTGGTGCAGCACGTTTGATTCTTTGAAAGACAAACCTGAAGGTCTGAACCTGTTGAGATGAAGGATGGGATTGTTAATAAAGGTGGATACGTACTTCTCCATCTAGAAAAAAGTGCATTTTCTGTCAACAGTTACACTTCTTCTTTGCCTAAATAATTACATAAAATGAAAATAAAATTGTATTACATTATTTTATATAGACTACCAGACAAAAGTTTTTGAACAGTAAGATTTCTGATATTTTTTTAATAATTCTCTTTTGCTCACCAAGCCTGCATTTATTTGATCCAAAATACTAGCTAAATCTTCAGCATTATTACACCAGTCTTTAGTGTCACATGATCCTTCAGATATCATTCTAATATGCTGATTTTCAAGAAACATTTTATTAGTAGTATCAATTGAGTTAAAACAGTAAAAAAAAATCCGGGTTTCTTTGATTATTTGAAAATAATAATAATAATAATAATAATAATAATAATAATAATACATGTTTTTGAGCAGCAAATCAGAATGATTTCTGAAATGATTTCGGAAGGATCAAGTGACTGGAGTAACAATGCTAAAAATTGAGCTTTGAAATCACAGGAATAAATTACATTTTAAAATATACTGAAATAGAAAACAGTTATTTTAAATAGTAAATATATTTCAGAATTTTACTGTTTTTTCTGTATTTTGGATCAAATAAATTGGTGAGCAGAAGAGACTTCTTTAAAAAAAACATTGAAACAGTCCAAAAGCTTTTGACTGGTAGTATATACAGGGGTTGGACAATGAAACTGAAACACTCGCCAATATAGTATTGGAGGTTTCATGGCTATATTTGCGCTGTCTGGTGCCCAATCTTCACTTATTGTACATTACACCAGTTAGAGCAGAGTGTAAAGTTTCATTATGTGCACCCAATGGTTCAAACATTGTACCTTGAAGGTAGTGCTCTGTATCAGGATAATAATGCACCAATACACACAGCAAGACTGGTGACAGACTGGTTTAATGAACATGAAAATTAAGTTGAACATCTCCCATGGCCTGCATAGTCACCAGATCTGAATATTATTGAGCCACTTTGGGGTGTTTTGGAGGAGCGAGTCAGGAAACGTTTTCCCACATCAGCATCACATAGTGACCTGGCCACTGTTCTGCAAGAGGAAAATGGCTCAAAATCCCTCTGGCTGCTTTGCAGGACTTGTATTTGTCACTCCCACGATGAAATGATGTTGTATTAGCTGCAAAAGGAGGCCCAATATCATACTAATTGTGATCTAAAACCAGGTGTTTCAGTTTCATTGTCCAACCCCTGTATATATATATATATATATATATATATATATATATATATTGAACTCTTAAACATCTATATATACATCTGAACTCTTAATTGAACTCTCTGAACATATAATTGATTTATTAAATTATTTACTAAAACACAAAACACAAAATGTCATCACCAGACCTGCATCTACTAAAAAGTAAATAGATGCCATGGCAGATTATAGCAGGGACAAAATAAAGATTTACATTTAAATTAAAGATTATATACAGCAACCACCCTGTTGTTTCCTTTTCGTTTATTCATTATTCATTAAAAAAAAAAAAAAAAACTTGACCCGCTAACACTACCCTAGCAAAAAAAGATCCTACAATCCTCATCAATAGTGACATTAAAACATAGTTTAGGCTTAATATAAAGAAATGCACATGTAGTACTCCAAATTAAGTTTAATTACAATTTTTGTATCAGTAAGTCTCAAGCGATATGTCAGTAATTATGTTAATAGATTAAATAAATGCATTTTAAATCTATTACATTTTTCAAGGGTAGTATTCTCTATTGCTTTTCTATTCCATCTACTTGTTTTCTTTTCATTATAAAAATAATAATAACTTGACCCTCCAACACTAACTCTCTCTATCGTTTCTACTTTTTACTCTTTTCATTTTTTATTTAAAAAAAAAAGAACTTGTTATGTGTGCTGCATTAAACTAGGACTTGTCACAGCACTTACATATTGTTGCTCTTTTGTTTGTTTGATTGCTTCTATTGTCCTCATTTCTAAGTCACTTAGGATAAAAGCATCTGCTAACTGACTAAATGTAAATGTATATGTAATGTAAAAGCATAGCAACTTCCTGGCAGTCAGTTAAGACTGCACTGTGGCAGTATGGACAAACAGCTCACTTTTTGGAAAAAATATATATTTTCATTTACGAATCCACTCATGTTAAGGACCATTATCAGACTCGTACCCCCACCAGCTGGTCATGAAACTTCACGTTTGTGCAAGCCACAGCAGGCCGGTAGGGTGGGGAGGATGAAAGAGCTGATATCTCTAGCCATCAAAATTCTTATCCCACTGAGATCCGACGAAAAACTTTCCATCACTACAAACTTTTTTCTCCCCCCCCCTCCTCAAAAAAGGTCAGTGCAAATGACAGCACCTCAGGGGGGCTACAGCACACGGGACGTGCCAAGACGAGCCAAGTGTTGCTAAAGACACTATCACCACGCCGCGACGTGATGTTTTGAGTTCCTGAGCAAGATGCAAAGGAGATGGCGTGAGGAAAGGAATTCATCTCTGTCTCGCTACAACGAAATGAAAGCGCCCCAGGAAGTGTTTATTTCTCACTCACAACCCGTTAGACGTTTCAGTTCTCATCACCTGAGAGAATAAATCCACCCAACTGTGAACTTCCCACCCTCCCTTTTCGCCCTGGTTTCACATGATTCAACAGGCTGTGAGATTTGGGAATTGTTGAAGACGACTCAAGAAGGGACTCCTTGTAGGTCATCCCACAGATACAGATACACCTCCTTGCTGACACGTTGCTTCTTGTACGTTTTGTAACATTTTTAAAGTGAAGTGTTGATAAAAGTGCATTCAGTTTTATCCAAAATGGCTAAACGTAAATCTGACAGGTTTTTTTTTTACGCTGATTGTTGTACTGTGGCAGTACTTAATGAAATACAGAAACAAATGCATGTGCTGAAGCAACCATTGCATTTTAGCTTGCTTCAACAAGTCTTTAAACTTGACTCGTATTTCACAAGACTCATAGCCGAGCAAGTTTTATCGCAAGTGAAATGCCACACCAGGTGCACTACCGAGCACTTTACTACAACATGCAGTTGTATGCAAAAGTTTGGGAACCCCTTGCAGAATCTGTGAAAATGTGAATAATTTTAACAAAATAAGAGAGATCATACAAAATGCATGTTATTTTTTATTTAGTACTTTCCTGAGCAAGATATTTTGCATTAAAAAAATAACTGAAATTATTAAAATAACCCCCTGCAAAAGTTTGGGAACCCTTGGTTCTTAATACTGTGTGTGGTTACCTGGAAGATCTACAACTGCTTTTTTTGTTTTTTGTTTTTTGTTTGAGTCCCTTGTTTGTTCTGAACAGTTAAACTAAGCACTGTTCATCAGAAAAAATCCTCCAGGTCGTGCAGATTCTTCCGTTTTCCAGCATCTTTTGCATATTTAAACCCTTTCCAGCAGTGACTGTATGATTTTGAGATCCTTTTGAACCTTTTAACACGAGGACAACTGAGGGACTCAAACACAACTATTAAAAAAGGTTCAAACATTCACTGATGCTCCAGAAGGAAACACGATGCATTTGGAGCCAGGGGGTAAAAACTTTTTGAATTTGAAGATCAAGGTAAATTGTACTACCGGGAAACATGCAGGTATCTTCTGTTGCTTCCAAAGGGCAGTACTAAATAGAAAAAAAATAATATTTCAACAAAATAAAAAAAATTTGGACATCTGCATCCTGTTCAAAAGTTTTCACCCTCTTAATGCATCGTGTTTCCTTCTGGAGCATCAGTGAGTGTTTGAACCTTTTTTAATAGTTGTGTTTGAGTCCCTCAGTTGTCCTTGGTGTGAAAAGATGCATCTCAAAATCATACAGTCACTGCTGGAAAGGGTTCAAATATGCAAAAGATGCTGGAAAACTGAAGAATCTGCAGGACCTGGAGGATTTTTCTGAAGAACAGTGCTCAGTTTAACTGTTCAGAACAAACAAGGGACTCATGAACAACCATCACAAAACAAAAAAAAAAAACAGTTGTAGATCATCCAGGTAACCACACACAGTAATAAGAACCAAGGGTTCCCAAACTTTTGCAGGGGGTTATTTTAAAGGCTATTTTTTGTCCTGTGGACTATATGTAAGCATCTTTGTAAAATATCTTACTCAGGACAGTACTAAATAAAAATAACATGCATTTTGTATGATCTCTCTTATTTTGTTGAAATTATTCACATTTTTCCAGATTCTGCAAGGGGTTCCCAAACATTTGCATAAAACTATATGGAGCTGGTTATGTGATTCAAATGTCAAAATACATTAGTTGTGCAAGGAACTGCATGAGAATACATCCTTGCAAGGACAGATTATTGATTAATAATCATAATTTGTTTCAAAAAGAATTTCATTTCAGCTGGAAACTGCAGTGAAATGTACATAAGCTACGTTTTTGGAGTTTTTCCAATGTTGACAACTCTCCTGCTACATCCCATTGCTCAAATAAAAGAGAAAATACTCCCAAGTTCATGCTTCTTTGAAACATCTTATACCCCCAGAGCTTTCTTACAAGAAGGCATTATGAAGGAATTACTACAAAACCCCAAGACTGATCAAATCAAAACAAATGCAACGTAATGCTTGGGTTTTTATTTTGCTAGCAGCGACATGCAAGTCTGTTTCTGGGGTCTGAGTGAAGCAATGAAAAGTGTGATTTGGAAAAGACATTTACAAGCTTCACTGACAAGAAAAATGTCTGGAAAGCATGCCAGTGCTCGATTAATGCTAACTTACAGACTTAAGCACCTCTGAGGAACGGTTTAAATGTCAACATGACTATTTTTAAATCTTTTATTTACCCAGCCACCAACTATGGTGGTCAGTTTATTATTTGATGCTTTAGGACTTAAGCTTTCACACGGGTCATGTGGTGCGGGATATAATTGGCCTGAAAATCGCTGGACATCAAACAGTTTGCATGGCTCCTAACATCCAGGATTGGATCCAGGAAGCAGAGAGAAGAAAATTACTGCAGCACTGAGAAAACATCAATAAAAGTCTGTCCTTCAAGATGCTTTACCTTCCATCACAATGTCTTGCTCCACAACATTTTAATAAAACCAAAGGAGTCAGGAACACTTTGAATATATTGCTTTATAAAATGAAACCTGAAGAAATAAATTAAGCAGAATGCAAGTCGAACACAGAGAGTCAAACAAATCTGCTTACTGAACTTGGTCTGCAATGATTTTTATATTACAGTCTCTGCACATTTATCATAAGCATAAAAGAGTAAGGATGAAATCATGCACCTGTCAAAAGTTTTCACACACCTTGCAGAATCTGCAAAATGTTAATTATTTTACCAAAATAAGAGGGATCGTACAAAATGCATGTTATTTTTATTTAGTACTGACCTGAATAAGATAATATTTTACATAAAATGCATTTACATATAGTCCACAAGAGAAAAAAATAGTTGAATTTTTTTTTTAAAATGACCCTGTTCAAAGGTTTACATACACTTGATTCTTTTTAATATCTAATCAGTTACCTGAATGATCCACAGCTGTGGTTTTTTGTTTAGTGATAGCTGTTTAGTCATAGTCCCTTGTTTGTCCTGAAAAGTTAAACTGCCCGCTGTTCTTCAGAAAAATCCTTTAGGTACCACAAATTATTTGGTTTTTCAGCATTTTTGTTTTTGAACCCTTTCCAGCAATGACTGAATGATTTTGAGATCCATCTTTTCACACTGAGGACAACAGAGGCACTCATATGCAACTATTACAGAAGGTTCAAACGCTCACTGATGCTTCAGAAGGAAAATAGATGCATTAAGAGCCGGGGAGTGAAAATATTTTGTCTTCTGGGAAACATGTAAGTATTATCTGTAGCTTCTGAAGGGTAGTACTAAATTAAAAAAAAAAAAATTATATTTAGGCAAGATATGAAAAATGTACATATCTTCATTCTGTTCAAAAGTTTTCACCCCCCGGCTCTTAATGCATCATGTTTCCTTCTAGAGCATCAGTGAGCATTTGAACCTTCTGTAATAGTTGCATATGAGTCCCTCAGTTGTCCAGAGTGTGAAAAGATGGATCTCAAAATCACACAGTCATTGCTCGAAAGGGTTCAAATACAAAAACATGCTGAAAAACTTGTTGTACCTGAAGCATTTTTCTGAAGAACAGTGGGCAGTTGTTGTTCAGGACAAACAAGTGACTCATGAACAGCTATCACTAAACAAAAAAAACACAGCTGTGGATCATTGAGGTAACAACACAGTATTGAGTTAAACGTATGTAAACTTTTAAACAGTTTTTTTTTTTTTTTTTTTTTATAAATTCAACTATTATTTTCTCTTGTGGACTATATGTAAATGTATTTTATGTGAAATATCTTATTCAGGTCAGTGCTAAATAAAAAATATGCATTTTGTATGATCCCTCTTATTTTGGTAAAATAATTAACATCTTGCAGATTCTGCAAGCGGTATGTAAACTTTTGACTTCAACTGCATGTGAATTTGAATTCAACGCATAAACCTAGCAATGTTTTCTCTAAATCTGTGATAAAATTTGGGCAAAATTATATCTAGTAAAATCAAAGAAAGCCAACCTAAATCCACATTGCAAAATTTAAATTGCTATTTTCCAAAAGGATCATTAGCAAAAGACCCAACAAACTTAAAGAGGGCACCCTTCTAAGCCAAATGACACTTGACCTTGTTGCCCTTGTCAAGACATTAACTTGTGCACTTCTGCATTTAAAAGAGGCTGTTAAATGTACAGAATAGAGCATGCTCAGATTCTAAGTCAATTGCTATAATTAAAGTTAATTACCAGATCTGTATTTAAAGAATGCTTCATAAAACTAAATCAGAAAACTGTAAATTTCAACAGCTCCCAGTGCCAACCAAAATCTTTGAAATTCAGGATGAGCAATGAATATAAACACAAGTTTTTGGTTGCACAAGACTTTACCAGCAAACCACACAGTAACCCCAAGCTCTAAATTCCTGTAAAACTCAGAAAGGAACCTTTTCCAAGCAGCACTTTGAAGTGAGCTCCATTTGATGACCTCTATCGGAAACCGTGTACAAGCTGTTCTCCTCAAGCCACTTAGCATCCATTAACACAGCAAAGTTTGTCAAACTGGTTAGAGGTTGCCTTTTCCCTCAGATATAAGCAGATAGAGACTATCAATATCCATAGTTTCAGATCACAAGAGCGACAGCAAAATGGGATGATTATCCAAACAACCTGACAAAGACCATTTCAGAGGATCGGAGGTCACAAACCCAACCGTCCTCGGAGATATACATGACAGCTGTTTAAACCAAACAGAGCATCTTCTCGTGACTAATTACAGCTGTATTTTGCAGTCAAGTGGTACCAGTTAGTTTCTGACCCTGTGTACTGTATACTTGATCTCAAGGAGTGATTTGAGAAAACAGTATACTGATTTTAAATCTCAGCTTGAGGCTGAATACATGCCAAGTGAACCACTTTGAACTGCAGGGTTTGATGAGTGAATGGGTTATGTTTAATCTCAACCCACAAATTCATCTTTTTGTAAACTGATTTGTTTTTGCTAGATGTTAATAGCAAAAGATTACTCAAAAATAGTTCCAAGAGACCCTTTATCTCAATTTCCTGTCAAGATAAGTCGTGTACAAATCCTGAAAACTTAAAAGCACCGACTATGCATAATCTTCCAGCCAATTTCAGATGTTCTACTTCCCAATTCTTTTAGTAAGTGTGCTTTTCGTTAAAGTACTGAAAATCTTTGGACTTAAGTCTTTAGGGGGAAGCGAAACAATTTTAAGCGGTTAACTGCTGCATGAGACACCATTCATTACCGGAGTTTATTTGAAAAGTAATGCCAGTCAGTCCAAACAGACAGCCTTTGAGTCGACGATTATTACCTCAAACTTCTAAAGCCGGTAAACGCGCCCTGCGGCAACGAATTGACTAAAGCGTCTTGAAAGCGGCATTTGAAGTTCATATATCAAGCGATGAAATATTTAGGGTAAATATCAAGAGGTTAATAAACCTATTCATCTCTTTTACACGATCGACGTGTGGAAATATGTTAACGGTTTTCCCTACTGAGGTGACAACAGGTTACCAGCTGAATTTCCGTTCGTTTATTTACATTTACGCGTTTCCGCATCAAGAATGATTTGCGATTCTTCCTTTACGATACAGAAAAACAAATGTCTAAAACTCCAAACTGTGTTCTAAATCTTTGGTATGAAAAATCTGACATCATAAAACGTTAGACTGTTCGGGGAATGTTATATTTTAGATGAGCATCGGTGGTGGGAAAAGGAACAAAAATGAATAGGTTACCTAAACTTTGACACAAATCACAGCCATGTCAAATTCAATAGATCTTACCTGTTCTCGGTGTTTCAGGTATTGATTTTAGAGGTCCGATTTCCTTCAATTGAAAAACTTTACGCACTTCATCGCAGTTCATTAAAGTCCCCCGACACAGATCGATGAAAACCGCAAAAAACGCACAAACCAGAACTCCGCGCATCCTCATCTCCAGAAGAGTTTGTCCGTTCGAGTAAAAAAAAATAACTAGAAACGTGGGTGTTGTTTAGGTCTCAGAAAACTTGCTTGGTTAAAACAGCAGTGAGTTTAGGTGAAGAAAAATATATTTAAGAGACTGCATGTCACAGGGGAGGGTTTCGCGCAGGACCTTCAAAAAGAGCGCAGTGAGTGTGTTGGTGAAAGACGGAGCTGTCAAGAGAGAATGGGCGGAATCATTAGTGTAGTCAGACTGAAAAAGAGAAGAGCCCCTTTAATACACCATCTACACGACTGACGAAGCGGACAACTACTGCTAGTCTACATATCGAGGGCTTTTAGAATTAGCTATGGGCGCTTTTTGAACCCTAATAAGATAAAACTCTGGCAGTCTTAAAAGTTTATGTTCTTTTACGAGTCAGACACGTATTATTTTAGGATATATCTTACGATTAGTCAGAGTACCTAAACAAATCGCTGTTGCGTGAGGGGGTAACCATAGCAACAGCCGCTCGATTGCCGTTAGGACAATCGACGTTACTGTATCGTTACATTTTAAAAATACAACATAACTCCAAATTTGTTTTGTTTTTATCCCCTGTGTTGATGCCTTCAACGTACCAACTATACGTCTACATTGGTTTGCCTTACATGTAGGTAAAAATAAAGGTTTCAAAATGTAAAGCTATAATTAAAAAGCGTGCTAATAGTATAAAGCACACTGGAAATAAAAACATTACTGAGAAAAGAAAAAAAAAACTTTCTACAGAGAAGTGCGAGCATATGGAGTCTCTCAAACAGGTTGTAATAGAGCCATCTCTTGGACAAATACTGAAACTACAGGCATCACAACACTCGAGTTTAATAACTTGAAATCAAGTTACGTAACCCTGGGCCACAAAAACCAGTCATAAGGGTCAATTTTTTTTATTGAGATTTATACACCATCTGAACGCTGGTGGAAATAAGCTTTTCAATGATGTATGGTTTGTTAGGACATGACAAAATTTCAAAAAAAAAAAAAAATTCATTAACATCAACATTGAGAAAAGCGCCTTTAAAGTTGTACAGTTGAAATTCTTAGCAATGCATATTACTAATCAAAAATTAAGTTTTGATAGGTAGGAAATTTACAAAATATTTCAATCTAACATGAGCTTTACTTAATATCCTTAAATGATTTTTGGCATACAAGAAAAATCAATAATTTAGACCCATACAATGTATTTTTGGCTATTGCTACAAATATACCCATGCTACTTAAGATTTTGTGATCCAGGCTCACATATAGTATTATTTTATTATTTTTTTAATGAACCGCTGATCACGTGTTTATACTTCACAAAAAAATAAAATCCTTAAGAATTCCTTAAGAGAGATCATCCGTACCTCATTTTTCAAAAACAGGACCTGTAATTAATAATCTCACAGTAATTCCATTTTAATAGCAGCTAGCTATACTATTGCAAAGAGCATTATAAAGCATACAGACAACACTCATGAGATAAACTGATCAGACAGATTGAAAGGCTTTGAATACTTACAGATCCATTGCACTTCCCTATGTATAAACTTCAAATGAATGGACAAATAGACAATTTTCTCTTTAAAATGTTCAAGTAGCTCATCTTTACAGTGGGCTACACAAAACCTCCCTACATTCCACTGCACCGTAGCTGGATACCATGGTAATGTTCCAGTAGAAAGAATTTTAGATGGAAATGCACAATAGAATAATTGTTAATTTGGATTAAGAGGCTATTTTTCAAATTTTTCCATCTCACAACACAAATGATACGTAAATGAGAAATTACATCTAAAAACACAAAAAAAAAATCATTTTTATATATAAAAAATGCACTACATAATATAAAAATGAGGTATTGATACATTGTGTACATACAAACAGGTTGCTATGTTTTATATATACCCATTTAAGACCACCCCACTGTATTAAGCATGTTCACTAAGAGGGATACTAGATAACTTGGCTCAGTCTGCATTTTTATAATTGGATTTAACAAAGCAAATGAACAGCTGACAGACAGCATTGAATTTCTGTTCATCTCAGTCCAGTAAAACCATCTGGATCCATTGAATATGGTACAAAATGAACAAAAGGTCACCTCTTTAGAAGAAAGTCAAATCTCTCACACAGGAAAAAACTACTGAAGTCACTACTACACTACTAACCCCATTACATAAAGCATTGTGGTTAACAACCAGTCCAAATGTCTCGCATGTTAAAAAAAGTGACAAAAGTTAGTGAACATGGTAAAGAATAGATAAGACAATGCTCCTCTTGATCTTTTATTGAAAATCTTTGCATGTAAAAGTTACACCAATTGAGGTTAAAAAAAAAAAAAAAAAAAAAAGAAAATGCACAAATGCAATGATGAAAACTAGGAATGGGGAAACTTTCAAAAACAAAAGACACCCTATTTGTGGGGTACAATCTCCACAATCCTCTACAGGCCGGGACAAGTGCAATACCTTCCAAACACACAGCATTGCGACCAATCCCAACCTGTGCAGAAAGGGACCAAACGGCTCCAGAAGCGGTTCTCGGACGCGAGCTGCCACTGTCAGTTTTGCATGGATTTGCACAGCGAACAGTCTTAAAAGCTGAATGCAAACCAGCAAAACTGACCGGGGACCAGCAAGGTTACAAAGCGGCACAGACACCTCAGAAGCGTGTTCGCGGGAGTCTTCGGATCCCAGATGCATTTAGCTAGAAGTACTTCAAGTGCTCACACTGCAGTAGATGACAGAAATACTACCTGCACTATAAGCACTTTAGCACTGCTGAAACTCTAACACAATAGCAACACAGGCAGGTTTACTTAAGAGATTAACCACCTCTTTTCAGATTTCAAATCAGAATTTGGGAAACGTGGAGAAGCAGCAGGCCACCATCAGTTTTGCATAGATTTGCACAACTCCTGTTTTCTTGTAGTGCAACTATGCAAAACTAGCAGAGAACTGCACCAAAAAAAAAGGAAGGAAGAATTAATTCACATTTTATACAGATGAAAGTCACAGTCCCTCGTGCCAGAAGGAGCACTTAGGGCAGTAGGTGCTAGTCTACTTCACTATCTGCACTAGATGCACCTTAGCACAAAGCCGTTAGGTATGGTGTCTTGGTGAAGGGAGAGAAAAGGCAATGGTCAAATGTATTGCTAGAAGTGCCTCCACTGCAGTAGATATTCCATAATACTACCTGCACTGTAAGCACTTTGACAATACATTGACGTCCACACCAAGAATGGACGAAAGCCTCCAAAGAACTTGCGGGCAACTACTCCCATCTTTCTTGAGGTTTCTGAGAAGGGGGAAGGGGAGAAATATTTGAGTTAGTTCATTGCCCACATTAGAATTCAAATGCAAAAAGAGAAAGATAGTAAATGGGATTGACTTTCTGTACTACAAAAGCGAGGGCCTCATGGCAAAGCACATGTCACACGGGCACTGCGGTACAATTCACATCCAACTTTGACGGTGTATCGCTCTTCAAAAAAGCCAACTCCACCAAACCATCATTACCTACTTCGCTCCCTCCGTTTCGAAGGTGCATTTCACTATCAATTTCCAAGTTATGAGAACTAGAGTTGAGCGACTGAATGAATTGCGCAGCCTGCGGACCGCGCCGTCGGTCTGTGAGGCGCACGCGCAGTGAGGCGCTCCCCGATCACCCCTCCCCCCAACCCGAAACAATCTGCACTAACATGGCGCCGTTGAGTTCACGAACCGGATCATTCCTCGCTTAAAAACTACTGTATCAGACAACTACTAATAAGCTTAATGTGTCAAAGAGGTAGAAACAAGAAAACGGGGCTGGGGAATAAAGCGGCGCGTTGGTGCTTTCGCGTTCGGCCGATGTTGAGGACCGCGATAGCCGCTAATGCTAAGCTAACTGGCTAGGATTGTGGCTTAAACGTGCAGTCAAAAATGTAAAAACAATGAAATGTCTTAACGTCAACTAATGAGGCGCACATAGTATCTACACGAAGCGTTTCCTGAGTGAAACGAGCCGGTTAACAGTTGGAACTCCAACGGCTAGCGCTTGCTAGCCACATCCATTCCCCATTAAAACAACTCTTGATAAAAACCAACAAACGCTCATTGTGTGGCTAATTAACTCTAATAATTTTAACAACGCTCCACACGTATCCCCGAAGACCCAAAGCAGAAAGTGGTCGCAAAAAACGGGGATGTTTTTGTCCAGCGCGCCGTTGCTAAGTTAGCGCGGCCTACGCGTCCCCCCATGTGCTACTGCTTTGTTCTGGAGGCACTTTAACTCGCACGCTCAACAGAACGAGAAAACATCACTCTCCAAGTCCAAAAACAACTTAATTCGCATCCGACTACGCGATCGCGTGTTTACGAGGCGAATTGAGGCGTGTAGCGGAGGCGTGCGGTCAAATAAAATAGTTGGTAGTTGCATTGCAGCAAGCGTGCTTTTCAAATCTCCCACATTCTCCCCAACTATGGAGGTGGAGAGGACTACCATGCGCCACTTACTACATTGTTTGTATCACCATCGTTGTCGCTCGCTATAGCGGAGTTACGAAATCGTGCGCGGAAATCATCTCGTACGTGTTTAAGCGGGAAAACGCGATGGAGTTTGTGAGACTAGAAGCCAGGGAAAATTAACAACAGGTTCCTAGTCAATAACGCACAGTAAGACACTCACCAGTGAAATCCACCATCTTCACTCACTTGCCGTTTACTGCCACTGCTCTGGACAAATCTGCGAAACTGGTGCGTAAACTTAAAAGTAGACCGCGATCGAATGAAACGCACGCGGCGCGCATCCAACGCGAAGTGAAACTTCTGCTAAAACGACTTTCTTAATCATAGTAAAATTGCAAAAGTGGCGCGAACGCGACCTGCCTTGAACCATGTGGGTGAATGAAGGGCGGCTCCCGTTGAACGTAAATATCTACAACCCCCAACTCCTTCATTAGCATAAATAAACTACTTCCGATCTTTAGCCCTCCAACCAATCGAAAAGAAAGCATTGGCTTAGGGAAAAAAACGAGCGAGCAGGCACGGACGCTTTAGATGTCCTTATTAGTCATGCAATAAATAATAATCATCATTATAAAATAAAAAGCGAAAAAGTGACGTGAGCTGCAGTTGCAGTTCAGCTGAAATATTTTCATTTCAATAATAATAATAATAATAAAGTATAAGTATAAAGTTTTTTGAGTAACACAAACAGACTATATGTTATTAAAATATATTATTTATTAAAAATCAAAAGTTGGTTCACTTAGAAGTTTAATTAAAATAAGTGTTACTGTGAAATTTTGAAGTAGATTAAGATTGTAAAACATACTGTAATAATTATTTACAATATTTATAATTATAACTTGTTTCAATGAAAATCACTGGCTGTTTGTAAATGCACAATTTTCAAAGAGTGAGGAAATTGGTTAAACTATATATTTTTTAATGTTTTATTTATTTATATTATATTTATGCTAGGAAAGTTATAAAATATCTTCATGGAACATGATCTAATCTTAATATCCTAATGATTTTTGAAATTAAAAAAAGAAAATTTGATAATTTTGACATATACAATGTATTGTTGGCTATTGTTACAAATACACCCATGCTACTTAAGAATGGTTTTGTGGTCCAGGGTCACATATGTTATTTATTAGAAATCAAAAGTTGGTGTTGAAACCATTTTGACTCAGAAGTTTAATTAAAAGAAATGTTATTAAATGTGAAATTTTGATGTAGAAAGACTAAAATAATATTTTCTTGGAAAACATACTCCATTAATTATTACAAATAAAATAATTTTTACATTGTACAATGTATTAGAGTATGGATATTTATAAATGCACACTTTTCAAAGAGTGGGGAAATTAGTTAAAAATAAAATATACAATTTCTAACGCTTTTATATGTTTTCGATTTAAAAAAAAGTGAATCATAAAAAGATGTAATGTTGCTATTCTTTTTATACATCTTTATTTGCAGTTGATGAAAAAATACATACATAACATAAAATTAGAAAGCATTGCATTAAATTAGATGAGCATTTTTGTTCGATGACTGAGGAAGTTGTTGCAAAATTCACAATTTGCATAGGCTATACACCATTAAAAAGAGTAAGCATAATATTTGGTATATGTGACCCTGGACCACAAAATCAGTCATAAGGGTGCATTTTTTGAAATTGAGATTTATACATCATCTGAACGCTGAATAAATAAGCTTGCCGATGTATGGTTTGTTAGGATAGGACAATATTTGAAAATCAGGAATCTGAGGGTGCAAAAAAATCGAAATATTGAGAAAATCGCCTTTAAAGTTGTCCAAATGAAGTTCTTAGCAATGCATATTACTAATCAAAAGTTTTAATGTATTTATGGTAGGAGATTTACAAAATATATTCATTGAACATGATCTTTACTTAATATCCAAATGATTTTTGGCATAAAAGAAAAATCTGTATATTTGGCTATTGCTACAAATATACCCACGCAACTTAAGACTGGTCACATATGTACTGTTCCTCTTCTTTTTATACCCCTTTATTTTCAGTTTATGAAAAAAAAATTAAATCATTGCATTAAATTAGATGAGTGAGGAAGCTGTTATAAAATTCACAATTTGCATATGCACCTTTTTTTTTTTTTTTTTTTTTTTTTTACAAAAATGTAAGCATAATATATTTACAAATCTACATTATAGATTATTTTTGTACCATCATGTTTTCAGTGAATTGTAAAAATTTGCAATGACATGCAGAGAGAGAAAGAATAAGCAAACTACATGATGTGCGTCTGTGCCGTATTGTTTAAACATATTGTGTTTGTGTTAACTAGGTGGAATTCCTTTTGATCAAGCAGAAAATGTGCATGTTTTCCTCTTTGTTCCTCACAAAGTCTTCAGACGGCCAGAGTTGGAGTGAGCTACGGGCAGGTCTTGTGCTTGATCGCTGGCTTGTAACCTTCCCAACCCCCATTCCAATTCAGGACTTTGAGAACAGGCTCTTTTGCTCAATGGGGGCAGATTTCAGGCCTCACATGGACGTGGGGGTCACATTCGGCTTAAGGCTGCCTCTTGGTCAACACCCCGTTCCCCTGTGTCTCCGGACAAAGGATGCAATTCCATTTTGGAGGGAGGGAAGGAGGGAGGATATGATGAAGCTCAGAGACCTGGAGAAAAGAGAAGAGAAAAAATCAGTTGTGAGAATTGATATGGAACGTCAAAAAATACAAGTGGGGGGAGAAGAAAGAGAAATCGTAGATAATTTCAACCATTTTTGGAGATTGCATCTAAGAGCAAGAGAAAAAGGAGGATGTAGAAGGAAGTTCATTCTTCAAGAAAGAAGAATGGCGGACAAGCAGGAAGAGGAACCATCCTGTTTCTTCGCTTTATTTTTTTTTTCTTCTGTTTGCCTTTACTCTCTCACTGTATCTTCTTCCTTATCTCTCTCTCTCTTTCCCTCTCTCTGTCTCTTCCTCTCTTAAAATGGCAGCAGACTCCTCCCACTTTAGGGGGCCAGGCGAAATTTTTTTGTTTGTCTTGAAAAAGCAAGGCCAGGAATTGTCACTGTTGGTGACCCGAGGTCAAGCAGACTCACTTCTCTCTACTGCCGTCCATTCAGCCGGGAAATCTCAAACACGAACACCCTGCGTCGTCTTTGATCGAGAAATTCAATCAAGTTTTTAAAAAATGTTAAAGATGTGTATAAAAACGGTAAACAGCTGTTGAATATTTTATTTAAATGTTATGATTTATTTATTTATTTATTTATTTTAGCTAATGTTCTGAGGGTTTAATGTGTTTTTATTTATTATTTAGCTTTTTAATAGAATTATATAATCTTCTTTGGCAGTGCATTTTCAAAGATAAAAGATTCTATTTGTTGAAACTGTATTAAATTTTATTAAAAACTAAGTGAGCATTGGTAACAAAAAAAAATATTATTATATCACATATTTATTGATTTTAAACACATTACTAAAAGAGCACTTTGCTGCGTCCAAACTGATCGCACTGTATTTTATGTATAATAATTTTTATTCTTAACTGTTTTAATTCATTTTAAATCATTTTAAATGTTCTTAAATTCTTTGTTTTTATTGTTGTGATTATTTTATAATTAATGGTTTATTTTTATTACAAAGAAAGTAGAAAGACTTAAATAGTACACTCTAAAAAAAATCTGTAAAAATAGGGCATAATGTACTGTATTAATACAAATTTTTTTCTTTTTTTTTTCAGATGTTTTACCTGTATTTATAATTTTACTTTGCACTGCATTGTGTTTTAGAGTAACAAATGTTTAGTAAATTAATGGATAATGAACTGCCAGTACATTTTCTGTTATTTTACAAATATATTTCTCATGGTTTATTTACTTTTAAAACTTTAGTAATCTTTGTGTTATTAACAAAAAATATTTTTTTACAGTGTAGGAACTTTTGTATTGATTCATTTTAGCATTAGAAGTGAAGCTGCTTTTCATAAAACGTAAAACTATATTTGAGATTTAAATAATCTTTATTATGCAAGTACTGTCTGCTGGAGAATCACTAAACCTACAATAAAAACACGCACTGAATTCTTCCAGATGTACATGGAAAAACAGCAAAATTATGGAGCGTTTCATTGGTCTTATAAGTCTCTGCCAAACCACTTCAAATATATTTTGCGAGTAGTTGTAAATACATGGCAGTGATATTTCCTCTGTCAATATCATTCTTTTATTTATGTTCATATTTTATTATGAACATATGCAACATTTTGTGATTGGAATCTGGTTTAAATTAAATTACTACTTTTTATCTATTTTTGTGCTATTCCAGTAAATATTTTTTTATACAGAATGATAGAGGCTTTTTTTTGTTTGTTTGTTTCTGTTACATTTTTTATCTTATTGGTCTTTCAATAAGGCACAAACATTTACAGCTTTTTAGTAAATACTAAATTCCTTGCTGGTCCCTTATTTCATTACAATATGTTTTGCAAAAACACCAGAAGCTTTCATACCATAAACAAGTCAGGATGTATGTATTGTGAGTATTCTTTATACCTTAATAAAATATATAAAAGATCATACATTAACATTTAATTCTGGAGTTGTATGTGCTACAAAACCTTCATTCGTTGTTGTCAGGTAAGCAAAACAATTGTGTCATGTTGCAACATCTGCGTTAACTGGTTTTATTTGAATCAAAATGATTGTTTAGTATTGAATCATACTGACAACATTGAGTTGCAACAACAAAAGGGAAATTATAAATGTTTGCAGTTTAAATATTCTCTTTTGAGTTGTTGCTGTGCGTCTCTTTTCTATTATATTTTCTATTCAATGCAAAATGCATTATATAATTCTTGTGTTGCACTGATGTTGTTTTCGTAGAGGGTAAAGGAAGTTTTCCGGTTCGAACTTGTTTCTAGGGATGTCTATCTGTAATTGTATTGTGTTGTTTATCTTTGAAAAAAAAAAAGGCTTTAGAACAAAAGCTCTCTCTCTCTCTCTCTCTCTCTCTCTCTCTCTCTCTCTCTCTCTCTCTCTCTCTCTCTCTCTCTCTCCCTCTCTCTCTTTTCTCTTTTCTTTTTCCTGAAAATGCTAGTTAATGTTACTGCATTGGACCAAAACTTTCTTTTCTCACACAACAACTTACCAAAAACAAAATCAATAATTTTTGTACTGCTGGAGATTTTTCCTCTTACCTTGTACAAAAAAAATTGCTTGAAAATCTGTCATTATGCTATTATAACGAAATCTTCGATTCAATCTTTTTCTTTCAGTTAGCAAAGGTTTTGTATTTCTTTTTTAAACTGAGTAACCATTTGCCTCATTGATCTGAGCTTATTCACCTCAGTTTTTAAATGAAGATTTCCAGATTTATCCACACTTTTTTCATTTTAAAAGCTTAGATTTAAAAAGAAATACAAAACCTGCAATAACTGTAATATTTGATGATAATTATAATATAGCCTATAGTATAATGAAAGATTTATAAGCAATTAAAATAAATAAATAAATAAATAAATAAATAAATAAATAAATAAATAAATAAATAAATAAATATTTCAAATGCTGCATGATCTTTTCTTTTCATCATTTTGACTTAATGTTTTTAAATCAGCTGGTGTTCCTGTGATTTTTAATGAATGTAATTTCTTCTCAAGTTCATATAAGTGTCCTAGTAAAGAAACAACTGTTGTTTTATACTTTTTTTTGTCAAATGCTTTTTATTAAAAAGGTGCTTCTTTACCACAAACGTCACTTGATGTGATGTTTTATCTAATGCAATTACATTTAGACATTTTAAACCCTACTGTATCATATCTGATATGCAAGTTTGTAAGGACTCTAAATGATCAACCTGATCAAAATTCTGCCGTACACAAATCTACTTCATGTCTTTTAGTATAATTGTAAAAACATCCATCTTCAGCTAGAAGTTCATGTGTCTTTTTGAAATCTGATTTTTATAAAGTATAAACATAAGAATAACTTTGATATTATTAGTAATATTTCAAGATGAACACTTACTAGACTGAAGAGATTAAATTATTCATACATTATTTTGAATTAAATCTAACAAATATGATTATAAAGCTTCTGAAGAACATTTATTTGTTCATCTCTCAATCACTGCATTGCACTGCATTATATGTTTTGACAGAGCTATGATCATAAATCAAACCATTTAAATATCAATAGAGACAATGAGACAATATTGAGAGATATGTGACAACTGATATTTATGTGCATTTTACGTAAGTAGTCTGCTATAGCTACTTTTATAAATATCTCACTGATTTACTGCATGAATCAGAATTTCATCTTTTTTTTTTTTTTGGTCATATAAATTTCATCATCTGCACCAAATAATAATAATTTGGGGCTCATGATAAAATTGAGGTGTTTTTTACTTTTTCAAGTGAGTTCCATATTTGTGCTTTATCATATAAGCCATAAAAGCCTTATGTATCAAATATTAAAGTTAAATATTTTTTTTTTTTTTTTTTAAAGTTTCAATAAACCATTCCCCTTCAGGGGGAAAAAACCTATTTTCTTTTTTCTTTTTTTTTTTCTTTTTTAATTAATTCTCAAATTTCTGACTTGTTTCTAATGAAGGTTATTGAAGGTTCTTTCAATCTGAAGTCCCTCCATCCCACCTCAATCTCTGTGTCAGATTTGTATGTTAAACTCAACAGTGAGCTGGTTAGTGTTTATCACTTTTAAGCCAAAGAGAAAATGACCTTATCAGCGGTTTCCAGATGATTTTCAGCCTCTAACATTTTAGAACTGAGGAGCACTTTGGGATCAAACATGTTTTTGAACACCATAAGCAGGTCCTTTGAGAAACAACGTCATCAGCCATCAATGTCAGAAACATTACAGTCCGTTACAGAGGACTACAGGAACCAGATACTTTCCAGAAATGCAACTTTAGATTGATCCCATGATTCTCCCACGAACCCCTTAAGATCAAACTTAACATTAAAATAAGAGGATAATTAATGAAAACCAATTATAAACAGTTTATCAGTGCATCATAAACAAACATAGAGAAATTCATGCTTAAAACAACAGCATTATTTTATAAAATTGCTTGCTTTTAGAAGATTTCTTTATTAAGCTATACTTGATTTACTAAAATGGTTAAACCTTCATTATCTGTACTAGATTTTGATTTTGGTCAGAGGAACATTCAACAATTTGAAGGGAAAATAATACATTGATTTTGGATTTTACTATTATTATTTTTACATATACAGAATCTAGGGGCCAGTTGTTCAAAAGTAACCTGATCAGATTGGATCTTGGTCTTGGTCTTGATCTGGATAAAAAGTAATAAAATGTTATAATAATACAACAAATGTAACATGTAATATAAATCAAAACAGCTATCAGTATAAAACATAAATATTATATTTCATTTAAAGTGTTTTTTTTTTTAATCACTGTTTGTAAACTACATGTGCACAATCATCAGATATGAACCAGTCAGAAGTAGTTATTTGTGTAAATGCAATGCAAAACTTTTCTATGAGAATGCAAAAGCATTGACAATTTTTATTTTTCCATAATGGCCCCATCAACAAAACATGAGAACTAATATGCTTAAAGATGATAATCTCATAATTTTAATCTCATTGTGTTCAATTTCAGATTCTTAGGAAATTCTCAAGGAAGTGACTGTCATTCTTAATTAATTTACAATAGAGGAAATTGGGATTAGTTGTCACACAGAATGTTTCTTCACTATATTGAATGTTATATATATATATATATATATATATAACATTTTTGTGCATATACTTTTTTTATACATTCATAGGCTAAACATAGGCATCCTTTGAAATATATAAAGTAGAAACAAACAACTAAACAGACCATAACAAATCTGTACTGAAAATGTAAACAATTATTTTTTATATAATTTTAAATTAATTAAATAATTTATGTTTTAAAATGTGTGACCCTGGACCACAATACCAGTCTTAAGTAGCAGGGATATATATTCGTAGCAGTACCCAAAAATACATTGTATGGGTCGAAATGATTGATTTTTCTTTTATGCCAAAAATCATTAAAGATCATGTTCTATGAAGATATTTTATAAATATATTAAAACTTAATTTTTGATTAGTAATATGCATTGCTAAGAACTTCATTTGGACAACTTTAAAGGTGATTTAGATTTTTTTTCACCCTCAGATTCTAGATTTTCAAATAGTTAATAGCCTAATTATTGGTTTTGTGGTCCAGGGTCACATATGGAATAATAAGACTGATAATAAAGTATTGAAATTTTATTCTGGAGAACAAAATTTACAGAAATTTCTGTTTTGAACAAGGCGTTTCAAAGCAAATGCTGCACGCTAAACTCATTTTCAGTAATGTTGTGTTATCTTATCATTAGCCCAGAAAGCTGCTTCTCTTCTGTTTCATAAAAGGTTGTAAAATATACATAAAAACATACACACAAATGCATACAAACGAAATAACGAAGCAGCTTTGTGCGAATATGAGTTGCACTTATTTGGAAATCTTTTGGCTGGATTTCATGTAAGGGAGCGATGATTAATCACTTTACTAAATTATCTTACTGACACCCAGCGGTTCAGTATGGTACGACACTAACGAACACACATTCGACGTGTCTATGGCATATGCTGTAAGTACAGTATGCAGACATTTTCGGGCATTGAAAATGTGCACTGAATAACTACTGTCTTGAGTTGCTATAAAGATCTTTGGAGTTTTGGAGTTTTTTCTTTTTTCTTTTATATTTAGCATAAAGGTTATCCGGCTGCAAACATTGTTTGGGTTCTAATCGGAAACTTTATTTTAGGGGTGTAAACTTCACATTAATTAATCATTATCAAAGCTTTAACTGTAAATTAAGTATTACTAATTTATTTAGCAAATGTCTTTTGATTTATAAAATCTGACACTGAATATTACACTGCCATCGATTATTGTACAGACTGGCTTTTGAAATATTTGAAATCCGTTTTAAAGCAAAATATATCATATATTTTCCTCCTATGCTCCTACAGTGTCTCTGAATGCATGAACCAGGAAATGAAACTCCAAGCAACATAATAGCCTACTAAATAAACACTAAATAAAAACTAAAATCTCAAACTAATAAAGGACAAAAACACATGCATAAAATGGTGCTGCTGATATACGAGAAATGTCTGACTCCTCTGATCATTGTGGGAATGAATCTCTGTTTTTTTGGCTCCCTCTTCTGGTCATTATCGGGTACTGAAGTCTAAAAGATTCTGAATGACACCCATCTATCAGTTCTTTTAACAATTTATCAAATATGCAACCAATGATCAATTAATACGTATTTTGGAAACACTTTACAACATTTGCATTATTAACAAATTATTATTGTGTCCCATTAATCTTGCTTTTATGAACATTCACCGTCTTGCTGAAAATATGATTGGCGATAGCAGTTCATATTATTATTTTACTAAACTGTGGAAAAGCAGATATGGCCAAACTTTTGAGGTAGTGTGATGTATATAATCATTCTGCCATGTTTCATGCACTATCTCTGACTATGACTACAAACTCAGACTGAAAATGATTTTAACTCATGCGCTATACATGTTAGATGCCTGTTTCTGCAGCAGCGGCCATAATAAGCGAGATGGAGGGCTTGGCATTAGGGAAAAAGAATGATAAATTGTCTGGAGCTTTGGCTCATTTGCCTCAATTTATTTCATTTAGACAGATTTACCATAGCATGCTGCTGTACCAGCATCTAAATCAATATCTATCATCTCACAAACTAGGAGGTTTTTCTCATAGGGGGACTGTAGCAGCTGTAGGGTGACAAACACTTTGCATCTTGTGTATCTCACCTCAGCTATTTCTCCAATGATCATCAATCTCACAAGTTTACTTGTCACTGGTACTATAGTAAAGTATCATCAGACAATAAAAGAGTAGTATTTACATGCCACCCCAAGGTAGTGGTAAATGGTACCTGTCCAAGTAGTAGGCCTACTTTATTTTTTTAAAATGCAATGCTGCATTGACAAGGTCATGGGTTTGATTCCTGAGGAATGCATGTGTTTAATTAAATGTGTACCTGAATGCACTCTATGTCTCGTTGGATAAATGCATCTGCCAAATGCATTAATGTATATTAAATAAGCATCTCTTATTTTTTTCTAGAGAGAAAACTGATTCCGGCCGATTTTAACTTATCTCTGATTTTGAAAGTGCCCACCACATACATTATTTTTTTCTCCGAAGAGCACATGAAAAACTCAAGATAAGATGGGTATCTTTGACAATTCAGATAGCAGGTTGGTAACATGTATAACAAGAGGTGTTTGATTTTTATCACATAATCCTCAGCAGATATCCTGATATCTTCAAGTGCCTTCAAGTGTTCACTTTGAAGTCCATAAGGAGATTCTTTCAGCAGTCCTGCTGTGTGTTATTAGATACTTGTGCTGTATATTTCTATATAAATATATTTCTATATAAATGGTAGTGTGTGCAATAATATAAAAGGAAAAAACAATTAATATTGCGATTTTTTTTATTACAATATAAAATAATGGTTTCTATTTTGATATACTTTAAAATATAATTTATTCTTTTGATGCAAAGCTATTACTCCAGTCTTAAATGTCACATGATCCTTCAGAAATCATTCTATGCTGATTTATTATTATTATCAATGTTGGCAACAGTTATGCTGCCAAATATATATATATATATTGGAACCTGTGTTTCAAAAAAGTTTATTTTTCAGGACAGCATTTAATCAAAATATAAATCTTTTCTAACAATAGTCTTTGCTATCCTTTTTTTTTTTTTTTTTAAATGAATTTAACACATCCTTAATGATAAATAAATAAATAAAGTATGAATTTCTTCATCAATTCATCAAAAAATAATAATAATAATAAAATAAAAAACAAATAAATAATAAAAAATTAAATAAAAAAATTAAATATAAAACAAACAAACAAATAGAAAAGAAAAGAAAAGAAAAGAAAAGAAAAGAAAAGAAAAGAAAGAATAAAAATTGTACTGTAAAGATGTCTGTTTTAAATAAATGCTGTTCTTTTTAACTTTTTATTCATCAAAGAACCCTGAAAATGATTTCTGAAGGATTATGTGACACTGAAGACTGGAGTAATGATGCTACAAAAAGCTTTGAATAAATGAGATTTTAATGTATATGTCACGTCATCATCACGATCCCAAAACCAGAACACACGTGAACCGTCACATGACTACTGATCACGAGCACCTGTTCACCCAATCACACCACAGTATAAATACTTACCTGCTTGTGTTACTCACCAGCTGGTATCAAACAAACCTTGTTCCATAGCTCCGTGGATGCACGCCTCTACGTCTGTGTTCTTTCTTTGCAAGTTACTCCAGAAGGATTCGGACTGGAACGTCTCTGTGAAGGAACAAGATTTAAAGACGTTTAAAGGGAAGCGACTGAACTATGCTTTTGGAATGATTTGTTTAAGTGCTGGACACTTACCTGTGTTTGTCGGCATTGTTGTGAATCACCTGCTCAGAAAGACTGATCTACTTACCTGTTTACACCGTATCCCCTTGTGGACCACATTTGTATTAATAAACGTTTCAAACGCTATCTCTGCCTCTGCCCTTCAGTGCCAGCGTGACAGTATATTAAAATAAAAAAGTTATTTTACATTTTAATATATTAAGAAAATAAATATATATATATATATATATATTTTTTTTTCTGTATTTTTGATCAAATAGACGCAGCCTTGATTAGCACAAGAAACTTCTTTAAAAAACATGAAAATTCTTTTTTTTTAAATACATATACTTAAAATATTTGAAAATACACACACACACACACACACAGTTTTTCTTTTGTTTTACAAAATATATATTCTGTGTAATATTTTTAAAAACTTTTTTTGCAATATGATGTAATCAAATGCATCTGTTGCAACAGGACAATATGAAATAATAATACTAATAATACTAATAATAATGATGGTAAATTTACTTGTAACATGCCTTTCTAATGCTCAAAGTCCTAAAATAACAAAATTAAACGTGCATCAAATTTTCAATGAATTGCACAAAATATTTCTGAGAAAATAATGTGTTTACATTTTAAATAAATATTTCACTGAAAAAAATGTAAAAACAAATTTAATTTATAACCTCTTCTGATGTTTCGACATGCATGACTTTTTCTATTTTTTATAAATATATAAAAATAAATGACTGTACCACTGTACACTTTAAACAGTTTTAAATAAATAAAATAATAAATTCATTAAAAAAAAAAAAAATAGGACATGTTATTGTAGTCTTTCTACTTCTATATTTCATGTTCAATGCTATGTTACTTTGTGATTCTTTGTAATTATCTTTGAAATTTACTAGCAATTTCTGAGTGAGAATTGTTACAAATTACATCTCCAACTCAGCCTAGAGCAGGTGCTCTCAGTCTTGGAGTTGAGATTTTATGATATTTAATGACATTTAATGCATGACCTTTTTTATAGCTGTAAGCTATATCTAAATATGCATCTTCTCTCGGACTTAAAATACTGAAATAAACAGGTCAAAAGTGAATGAACAAAAGTCAAAATGTTGTTTGCTAGCACGTTTACACAAATTTGATTCAGTTGCAAAGATAAACTGTGCTCTTTTTCAGCCATAAAATGCCAAGATTTGATAAGCAGAAGTCCATTCCTCTCTAGATTTGTGGGCCAAAAATGGTTGAGAACTGGAGGTTGCATGTTAGATTTGATTATGAACAAATCACCTCAAAAGTTCTGCCACTAATTTCTACTTTAGATGTTTTATTCATTTGACTGAGGGAATAATGAGGACCATCCAAATGGATCTCTTCATGTAAGTGCTTTCATCCTGACAATGTCTCCACCACAAAAGTTAAATGGCTTTACCGTCTCTTTTCAGCGGACTCATCTGCTCTGTGTTGCGTCTTTATGTCCCTTGAAGTCTCACTTAAATTTTCAATCAAACGCTTCTGCCGCCTGCTTAATAATTCGTACCAGGTGATTAGGTGTGTTCTGATTTTAGTGCATGCAAAATGGGCTCTGTGATTGATCTGGTCGCACACTGGAGCCAATTAAAGAGCTTAATGGGGGCTGACGACTGGCGAAATAAAGGAGACTGCAAATGTTAAACAGCGTGATTGGAAATGTGCCGTCGAAGGAAGTGACTCTGAGAATATGTCTGTTCAAAAGGACATAATAATAACATTTGTTTTATTTGAATTGCTGCACAGTTTAGTCAAAATATATTGAAATGCCAGATAGGTGTGGTACAAGAGTTGGGGAAGCAACTTTGAAACTTCTGTCACAGAATTCTATAAATTATAATATAAATATAAATATGTCACAAAAACAAAATAATTAAATATTAATTTACAATAAATATCACCAATAGAAGCAGAAAACATGTTACTTTTTATATAACAGAGTCTAAAACATTCTCTGAAGAACAGCAGAAGAAGCAGAGGGTTTAATGATTGGGTGAATCACGTATTTGATCAGTGAATCATTTATTTGAATGAATCAAGGAACTGAATCAATTCACTATAATGATCCACTTTAACAGTAAAGATATTAAAAGCTTCTGGAATTATTATTATTATTATTATTATTATTATTATTATTATTATTAATAATAATTAGTATATATTCAGTGCCTACTTAACTACAACAACAACAACAACAACAATAATAATAATGTTATTATTATTAAGTAGTAATACTGCATTGCATTAATATATAATACAACAACAACAACAACAACAACAATAATAATAATAATAATAATAATAATAAATATTATTATTATTAAGCAGGCACTGAATATAATTATAATAATAACGATGGTTAATAGTTATTATTTTCAAGTAATAACACTTAGTAGTAATATATAATACAACAACAACAATATTAATAATAATAGTAATAATAAAATAATAAATATTATTAAGGAGAAACAGATAATAATAATAATAATAATAATAATAATAATAATAATTTATATTCAGTGCCTACTTAACAACAACAACAACAACAACAACAACAATAATAATAATAATAATAATAATAATAATAATAATAATAATAATAACAATAATAATAATAATAATAATAATAATAATGGTTATTAATAGTTATTATTAAGCAGAAATACTTAATAGTAGTAATATATAATATAACAACAACAACAATAATAGATATTTTTATTAAGTAGACACTGATAATAATAATAATAATAATAATAATAATAATAATAATAATAATAATAACAATTTAGTTATTTTATTAAGTTAATAATATTATTATTATGTAGGCACTGAATATTAATTGTTTATTTGCATGAATCAAGCAATTTAACTGATTTACTATAATTATCCACTTTTATGCTTAAAGTATTAAAATCTTCTAGAACTCATTAACAAAATATTTCATGAATATGATAACAATTATAATTATTGAATATAATAACTGCAACAACAAAAAAAAAACAACTACAACACAACAATAATAATAATAATAATAATAATAATAATAATAATAATAATAATAATTATTATTATTATTATTACTATTATTATTATTAGAGTAATTTTCTTGAGTTTAAACATCACCAGTCTGTTCAGATTTGCCAAGTTTCAAGATTCAAGCTTGCAGTTGATTATTCATTATCAATAATTATCTCACATGTTTGCCATTTCAGATGTATTGTGGAAATGCCATCCTTGTGAAGAAATTCATAGGGGCCACACACCTACTATATGCCGCCTTAAAATGCTACCTACGTAGGCCGCTCACTGGGTTTTGGAAGATGAATCGTTTCCTATTAATGCACCTCTCATATCATTTTAATCAATTACCCTGCAAACTGACTCTGTCGTTTAAACTGGGATTTTCTCTGCTGAAATTCTGAGGAAGAGGAACTTTGCAATTTAGTCTGCCTTTCTACTGCGAGCATGATGCAAGATTCTGCAACGTTCCTGGCAATATCACCTGGACAACAGTCAGGAGCCATTCGCTTTAAAAGAGCGCAAAACTGAAGGTCAGTGGCGCTTATGGTGATGCCATCTGCCAAAATGTACAGGCTTTGTACTGCCAAGACACATTGCATTATTCAGATGCATGTGTATATTATCTGGAGTCTTGACAATGCATTTACATGCAAGACTTACGTTGAAAGAGCAGCCATACTATGGAAGTCAATGGGTACCGTCAACTGTTTGGTTACCGACATTCTTTAAAATATCTTCTCTTGTGTTCAACAGCTAAAAGAAACTCACACAGGTTTTAAACAACTTGAGGGTGAGCAAATTAAGTCAGAATGTTAATTTTTGGGTCTTTAAATGACATTTTCATTAAATCTGTGTGCCAATGTAAAGAAAACTAGTGTCTACAAAGATCAGTCAGTTTGAGCATCTCAATGCAAACACGCATTAAGCGCATCGACAGCGTCAAGTAAGTTTGAGTGCGCCAGGCTTCACTTTAAAAGAGCATTAGGAATTCTGGCAGCGCCTCGGTTTGCGCTCAATTGTTGGAGAGCGTGAGACGCTCTATCCTTCAGTACAATAATCACATCTGTCTTCCCCATCTACCCCCTTCAGAGCGACAGGATGTGTCTTCCACACTGGCAGGCGCAAGACGAATGATGCTTCTTCCCCTCCGCGTCACCTCAGTGTGAACAACGCCACGCTATAGCATCTCCTCTGCATCGAAAACACTTTTTGTTACCCTTGACTGGGTGAATGTAATTGAGAAGCAGCCGCGATGCACTTGTGTCTCCCAATCGGAGAGTCTATTTCACTGGGCTTGCAATTTACGGCCTTGCGAGGGAAAGAAAAAACCCTGAAACTCGGCATAAGAGATTGTCTGACTACTGCAGGCTCATTTTACTCACTTATTCACTCAGCTCTTGTTCTTCAAGGAATAGTTCAGCCCCCAGAATGAAACTTCTGTCATTTCACCCTGTATGACCTTCTTTCTTCTGTGGAACAGGAAAAATGTAGCCTACTCTGTGCTCTTTTTCTTGCATTTGCAATGGATGGATGAATGAAAATATTAAAATAATAGAAAAAAGCATCTTAAATTAGTCCATACAAGCTACAGAATAATTCTCATCAATCACATCATTTCAGTAAATCTTAATAGTAAGACTCAATAGCCTACAACTGTTTTACGAATCATAGGAAATTATAATATAGCACCAAACAATATAAAACATTCATATTTATTTTAAGTTATATAGTATTCCAGCAACAACATGAGGTTAGTGCACCGAAAATTAAATCTTATAAAAACTTTTTTCTGTTTTTTCTCATTTTTGCAGTTTTTGCAACTTTTCTTGAAGTAGTTTTTATGTGATTTATAAATGAACGAATGAATAAATAAATAAAACATTTGAGAGTGAAGTTTGAGAGTGTAGGAAAACATGATTCATACTTTGTAAATATAATATAGTACAAAATAATACAAAATTAGAGATTTATTAATTTTTAAAACTTTAATTTTTAAAGTTTTAAAAATGTTGTATTTTTTTTCAAAATATTTGTATTTGTTAGATTTTTTCATGATCACAGTGAAAAGACAATTTATCAGAGACTATAAACTTTTTTTTTGTATTTTAACTTACTAACTTTACTAACTAACAAATATATACACACGCATACACACTAACGACAACAAAAATACAAATAAAATAAATAAATAAATAAATAAATAAATAAATTTTGCACATGGAAAGTTACATTTTATCCAAAAAAACAATCAAAAAAGAAAAAAAAAAAAACAGATTTTTTTTGAATATTAATTAATTATTTGCATGAATCAAACAATTTAATAGTTTTATTATAATGATCCACTTTTATGCTGAAAGTATTGTTATTGTTGTAAGTATTGTAAATATTATGTTTTATTAATTAATATGACAATAATTATAATTAATAATAATAATAATAATAATAATAATAATAAATAATAATAATAATAATAATAATAATAATAATCTACACACACACACACACACACACACACACACACACACACACACACACACACACACAAATAGTATATATGATTCTGTAAAGATTCGATGACGTCATTCGCGATGATCATTGGGAGCTGGCGGTCGCTGCTGGGCCTTTTTCCCGCTGTTTCCGTTTCCATGGTAGCAGCGATCTCTCCTCAGGATCGTGGTAGTGTAGTTCGTCATCGGGAAGTTTGTAATTAAACACAATAGGCCTGTTTTAAAAATAATGTTAAAATCACACGGACTTCTACGGGAGCATATTTCATCACTTAACTGCCTCACGGTAGGTCTGACTTGAAAGGTTTATAGATTGTCGTTAAAAATCAGTTTCTCTATGGAGGAAATGAATGGGATTTGTACTTCAGGAACCCGGCTGTTTCGCTCTGTTATGGAATAATTCATTGCACTGCGAGGTTTTAAGGGCTTTGTACTTGAAAGTCGTTCGGGGAAAGCGGCAGGTGCGAGTTTTGTGAAATAATAAAGCAACAAATGAACAGGTGATGGCAGCCAAGAGTTACCTCAACATTTCTCCTACTTATTATTAATTTATCTTGTTATATTAGTAATTGCTGGTGTGTGTATGTGTGTCTATATTATTATATTATATTATTATATTTCTTTTGCATTTATTTAATACTTTTCTTTTGTATGGTTTTAATAATTTAAATAAAATAAAATCAAAATAGTTATAAAAATGAACAATTATTAGATTTTTTATGGTTAATTTCTTTAGTCATTAATTTATTTAGAATAATTTAAATAAAATGTAAAAATAGTTATTAAATTAAAATAATATAGCATTTAATATAATTGAATAATTTAAATAAAATGAAAAATAAAATATAAAGTTATTACATTAAATGAATTCAATAAAAAAATAGTAATTTTGTCTAATATTTATTGTTTTTCTTTTCAATAACTTTTAAAAAAAAGCTATTAAATTAATTTTGAAAATAGAAAATGTATTCCAGGTTTCATGGTTTTCTTTTAAACAATAAAACAATAAAATAAAATAACAATAAAATAAAATAAAATAAAATAAATAGTTAAATAGTAATTATATTTCAATTTATTTCTTGTTTTTCTTTTGAATGATTTTAAATAAAATAAAAAATAGTTATTACATTAAAATAGTATAGTATTTAATAGCATTAATAATAAAAGTAAAACGAAAAATAAAATACAAAGTTATTAAATTTAATTAATTAAATAAAATAGTAATTTTATTTCATATTTCTTGATTTACTTTTGAGTAATAATAAAAAAACTGTTATTAAATTAATTTAATTTTATTTCAGGTTTATTGATTTTCTTGAGTAATTAAAATTAAATTAAAGTTCATTAAAATAGCAATTTCATTTGGATTTATTTCTTGTTTTTCTTTTGAATGATTTAAATAAAATAATAAATAGGTATTACATTAAAATAGTATTGTATTAAATAGTATTTAATAATTAAAATAAAATGAAAAAATAAAAATAAAATTTATTACGTTAAATTAAATAAAAATAGTAATTTTATTTAACATTTTTGATTTTATTTAAATAATTAAAAAATAAAATAAAATAGGTATTAAATTAATTTAATAAATATGAATTTAATGTCAGATTTCTTGATTTTATTTTTGAGTAATTAAAATAAAAACGTTGATTAAAATAGTAATTTTATTTAGATTTATTTCTTGTTTTTATTTTAAATGATGATAAAATAAAATAAAAAATAGTTCATTAAATTAAAACAGTATAGTATTTAATATTAAACAATTTAAATAAAATAAAAAATAAATTACAAAGTTATTACATTAAATTAAATAAAAATAGTAGTGGTATTAAATATATATATTTTTTAATTTTCTTTTGAGTAATTAAAATAAAATAAAAACTAGCATAGATTTTTTATTTATTGCTTGTTTTTTCTTTTGAATGATTTATATAAAATAACAGATGGTTATTAAATGAATTAAAAATAGTAATTTTATATTTATTTCTTATATCTTACATATTTTCATATTTGTTTTTGGGAAAAAGTGTCATCATTGAAACATTAGATTAATTAATGAAAGTTTTGCTAGTGCAACTTTTACAAGACATTTTACCCATCTGCATACTTTTTAGGGCTCTTGTGCACACAAAGAATCATGTCTGACATGATTTTCATTTCCTTTTAAACCAAACCAGGATCAAGAGCTGCGACATCCTCTGTATTCGGTGGCATTTCACAAACACGCCCTCCTTTAAAAATGAAAGGAAACAGACTTTTCGCTGTTGCTGCACCAAATTCTCGTAGCGTTTGCCGTGATCCTGCATGCAGCTTTAATCAGGACACCGTCGATGCACAGATCTTCCCTCCGCTGTCTTTAGGGATTTGTCCCCGGGCCCGGTTTGAAGGAGTGACCAAGAGACAGCTCATTTATCTCCCGACAAAAGAAAGCCATCTCACATTCACCCCAGCCCAAATAAAATCCCCCTTAGGCTGGAATTACATATTGATTTGATATAATAATAAATTCCCCTTCTTCCACACACCCGATTGCTCGCCGAGATAAAATGATCTGTTCTGGCAAGGTGAGAAAGGATGTGGGATGTCGTTGCAGCTCTCGGCCAGCAGAGGGCAGTAGAGACATACGGCTGTCTGTCTGTCTGGGATGAAAGCTGCTCTATTTAGGACTCTGGCTGAGGGAACTGCCATGCAAAACAATGTGCACGCTTGACTGTGGAAAACACTTGATGCTTCAAGGCTCACTCTTTTTATCTTTCCGGCTGTCACAGATGTTGCACTGTGAAGACATCTTTCCTATTTTATACACCAAAGACTTTCTCCCTCAGACGGGGCTGAAGTTAGGCGTGTGCATGTGTGGCTCTTCCATTTTCTCACTCCAGCTGATTTTTAGCATCCTTAAAAGAGCGTCCCGAGTGTGTGGGCACGTTAAGAGAATGGATTACATCTTTATTTTTGTGACTGGTTCTGCATGTCAGCTCCAGGATGCTGACTGTAACGTGTTTGCTTACACAAAAAAAAGCTCTGAAATACAGAATGCAGATGCATAATGTTTTGGAGTAATTTTATTTGATTAATTTTGAATCTTTTAAATATTAATCAAATTAGTTATAATATGTAATTAAATAAAAATAGTAATTTATTTCAGATTTTTTTTCATGATTTTCATTTGAATAAAAAAAAAAGTTGATTAATTAAAAACAGTAGTTTTTTATTTTTTAAATCCAAATAAATAACTAAATAAACATTACAAATTTTATTTCAGATTTATTTCATGGTTATCTTTTGAATAGTTTAACTAACTAACTAACTAACTAACTAAATAAAATAGTTATTAAATTAAAAATGAAATAAAAACATTTTTATGATTTTATTTGTGTAATAAAAAAAAATAAATAAAATGCTTATTAAATTCATTAAAAATATAAGTTTGATATCAGATTTATTTCCTTTTGAATAACACAAAACAAAATAACAAAATAAAATAGTTATGAAATTATTTAAATAAATTTTGTAATTGAATTCAGATTTATTTCCCTTGAATCATTTATATATAAATAAAAATAGTTGATTCATTAAAAATAGCATTTTTTCTTTCAGATTTATTTATTGGTTTTCTTTTGATTAATTCTGAATGTAAAAAATATTAAAAGAGTTATTAAATAAACAAAATAAAAACTACAAATTTTATTTCAGATTATTTCATTATTTCATAAATAATTGATATTAAAAATTAAATATTTATTAAGTTAACTTTAAAAATAGTAATTTTATTTCAGATTTATTTCATGGTTATCTTTTGAATAATTTAAATAAAAAAGTTATTAAATTTACTATTTTTATTTCATAATTATTGTATGATTTTATTTTGAATAATGTAAAAAATTAAATAAAATGCTTATTAAATTCATTAAAAATATAAGTTTGATATCAGATTTATTTCCTTTTAAATAACACAAAATAAAATAGTGCTAAAATTATTTAAATAATTTTTGTAATTGAATTCAGATTAAATAAAAAAATATATTTATTAAATTAACTTTAAAAATAGTCATTTTAATTCAGATTTATTTTTTGATTATCTTTTGAATAATTTAAATAAAAAATAAAATAAAAGGGGTATTAAATTAAATAAAAATTTACATTTGATATCAGACTTATTTCCTTTTGAATAACTCAAAATAAAATAACAAAATAAAATAAATGTAGTAATTCAATTCAGATTTATTTTATGATTTTCTTTAGAATAATTTAGAAAATTTTCATAAAAATAGCTATTAAATTAACCTAGTGATTTGATTTTTTGATTTATTTCATAATGAGCAAAACGTTGAAAACACTTTCAAATAAATGCATCTCTAAATTTCAGTTTGTTAAAAGCGACTAGCTATTTCTGTAACCGAGAGGTTGTGATCTTGGTCTGGACTGAAGGTCTAGTCATGACTCCAGCTCTGTTTTGAAACCAATACGGTGTATGTTTTGCTGGGTCAGTATAAGGGTCAGGATAGATATGGGATGGTGGTCGCTGAAACTTTCGAGCCGGGAAGCCAAAGGTCTTTCGATCAAACCCCAGAAGGCATGAGTTACTGAGTTTAGCTGTCACCATCGCATAACATAACCTCAGGTTGCCCCAAAGGGACTGTACTGTTTCTTTAGATTAAAATAACCAGATGCCCTGCAGGGAGATACTTCTTGTTTTTCTTTAAAAGTTTTAACTTTATGTTCGACTTCCGAAACTGTGAGGTAAGCTGCTTACCTAGAGTCAAAGCATCCTAACATACTGTACCATCTTAGTGAAGACAGAAGAGATGACTTTCACACACTCAAGAGACACACGGCTCACAAAACAACTGACTACTGGAGCTACACTCCTGCCAGAGGGCAAAAACAAAAAGTACCCACAATGCACTGCAACATGAGCAGCCAATAAGAACTATTTGCAGATAGATGCTACAATACATCTATCTTTAGGCCAAAATCAGGCAGAATTGCATCTATTGTTTGTAAAGAAGGCAACCCCAGAATGAACTGCAAGTAAAATCAATTATAAATGATTGTATATTTCATTTAGTATTAAGAAGAGATAAAATTAGTTCATTAAGAATAGACTACTGTGTACATGTTGTTGATGGTAATTGGGAAAAAAATAAAATAAAATGTAAATATTAAATACTAAAGTAATAATAATAATTTATTATTATTAAATATATATATATATATCTTTTCTTGCAAATTGTTTTTCATTAAATTCTGCTGGATTTCTTTGGAAACAAAACCTAATATCTAATGGAATGCATTTTTGCATTTTTATAAATAAGTACTAAAATGACAAAAACTAAAACAGAAATAAAAATAAAGCTAATAGAAAAATATAATAATTAAAAATGACAAAACATAAAAATTACTAAAACTTAACTAACATCCTTATTAACATCCCTAAATCATGATTTACTTCAGAAAATTACATAACGTTTGTTTAATAAACTATATCATTATTTAAATATTTAATGATGAATAATATTATGTATATAATAATAATAATTATGATTATTATTTTAATATATATCTATATATCTATGTCTATCTATCTATCTATCTATCTATCTATCTATAAACATTTTTGCTTGCAAATCATTTTTCTTTACATTCTGCTAGATTTCTTTGGAAACAAAACCAAATATCTAATGCATTTTTGCTCATAAGTAAGTACTAAAATGACAAAAACTAAAACAGAAATAAAAATAAAGCTAACAGAAAAATATAAAAATTAAAAATGACAAAAGTGCATTAAAAATTACTAAAATTCTTATTTAATATCTCCAAATCATGATTTACTTAAGAAAATTACATAAGGTTTATGTTTAATAAACTATATAATTTTATTTAAATACTTAATAATAATAATAATAATAATAATAATAATAATAATAATAACAATACATTTAATATAAAAAAGTATATATAATATTTTTTCATTAAATTCTGCTAAATTTCTTTGGAAACCAAACCAAATATCTAATGCATTTTTGCATGATTTACTTCAAAAATTGCATAAGGTTTATGCTTAATAAACTATATTATTATTTAAATATTTAATAAAAATAACAACAACAATTATTATTATTTTTTATATATTATTATTATTAATTTAATATATAAAATGCATATCAAAAATACATTTTTCTTAGCCTGATAGAAAAAACATTTTTCATTAAATTCTGCTAGATTTCTTTGGAAACAAAACCTAATATCTAATGCATTTTGCTCATAGATAAGTTTTAAAATGATTAAAACTAAAACTCAAATAAAAATAAAGCTAAATATAAACATATATACATAAAATGACAAAAGCACATAACAAAATTATTAATACTTAAATTGAAAATGGGATGTAAACTGAAAATGAAAGCTATTTCAAAATATTAATAAATACTATAATATAAGTCAAATAAATAACACAGAAATAACACTTCACCACACAGGAGACTAAATTAACCTAAATCATACTATTTAAGCAGTAACTGCTATTGTATAATGTACATATAAATATAAATTCATTTATACATTACTTTTCTTTTGCTTCGCTCTCCATCTCAGATGGCTGTTTTTTCACTAATTTTTAATGCACTTTTGTCGTTTTTAATTTATATTTTTCTGTTAGCTTTATTTTTATTTCTGTTTTAGTTTTTGTCATTTTAGTACTTATTTATGAGCAAAAATGCATTAGACATTTGGTTTTGTTTCCAAAGAAATCTAGCAGAATGTAAAGAAAAATGATTTGCAAGCAAAAATGTTTATATAGATAGATAGATATAGGTATAGATATAGATATATATAAATATCCTAAAATAATCATAATAATAATAATTATTATTATATACAATTCATCATGAAGGGTGCATGCAATGTTGTTTAGTTATGATGCTGCCTATTTGAGCAGTACAGGCATCATGCTAGGTTTCGTCACAGTATATATCACGTATATATATATATAAAATAGTCTTAGAGTGATGATGAAAAACAAACATCTTCCGTGCTACAGCGCAATCCCCTTTGATAACCTCTATTTATTCTCTAAGCCGTGCATCTTAACACGCATTATCTTTCACTCCCAGCGATACACAGAAAACAATTGCGCATCATATCCGCCAGTTTATAATGACCCCTTTTACCCCGAAGGCCGCCGTATGATTTGTATTCTGTCTGCCGGCCTGTAGATATATCTGTAACTCCAGGCCTCTGAGGAGCCATGATGAAGTGAGCCAGTCACTAAATCCCCCTCTCATTTTTTTCTCCGATCGCTTTTTTGGATAACGGACACCGGAGATATCAGGTGTCTTATATCACGGACAGGAGTCTGTTGTTTTGAAGGCTGACGGCATCCGATGCTGATGCGGGGCGACCGTCTGACCGCCGAAGATTTCGTTCACGGTGGAAATTCTGCCCGTATTTGGCATTTTGATTGACGGCAGCACGAGGAAAGGTTGTCCGTGAAATAGTGATGAAGCCTGCTGACGGACCCGGGCTTTTTGGGGGCGACCGACTGACACTCTGCATCAAAAGTACGAGCGATCATCAAGTCTACGGGGCGTCCAGACGTGGGTGATCACGAGAAGAGAAGCTGCCGTCCACGAAATGAGATCTGCTTCATTTGACCCACATGTGCCTGAGGTTTTTGAGGGCACTTCAAAGCGCTGAGCGATAAAGAAATCCTGAGGAAGGAAAATGGGTGAAAAAGAAAGAATCACAGCAGGGAATCAAAGCCTGACTCCTCCAATCAGGCACAGGGATTAGAATCAGTGAGTGAAAATCAGTCCCATCCACTCCAAAACTCTTCACTTTGTGGCACTTAGAAACTCCAACATGTTTGCACAGAAAACCCTCGCACCGTATGGAGGCCTCAAGACGTATTTGGACTTAAAGAGGTGGATAGTGTAGAAATGAAACTTATGCATGTCATTCCTAACCTGTATGGCACAAAAGAAGATATTTTGAAGAAAATGTCAAAACATGTTTTTGTGTTCCAAAAAGTGTGAACTGTCCCTTTAAGTGTACACATAATTGTCAGGGTCGCTGCATAATTAATGCAAATCACACAGTTAATTAATATACATGGGCCTTGACACATTAATGTCTAGTGTTTTTGACACTTTTTAAAAAAGTTTATTTGAATAAAATGTAAAATTATATACCGACATTAAGTGAAGACTGTTTATCAGTGTATGTGTGTGTGTGTGTGTATATATATATATATATATATATATATATATATATATAATGATTTTGTGGTGAAATAAATACTACAATAAAACAAATGTAATTTCTACATTAAATAATTTAGTTCAAGAATTAAAAAATTAAAGTATTTGTTAATATGTAATACATTAATATCATATTAATAATACAATAGTAACACTTGACCACACATGAGACAAAAAAAAAAAAAAATATATATATATAAAATTAATAAAACAACTAAAATTAAAATGAAAAATGAAAATAAAAAATAAAGCTATTTTAAAATATTAATAAATACTTTAATATCATATTAATAATACAATAGTAACACTTGACCACACATGAGACAAAAAAAAAATATATATAAAATTAATAAAACAACTAAAATTAAAATGAAAAATGAAAATAAAAAATAAAGCTATTTTAAAATATTAATAAATACTTTAATATCATATTAATAATACAATAGTAACACTATTGTAATCAAATACCTCTGATTAAGTGATCATCAACAAGTCTGAGCGCCTCTATAAAAGCATAAGCTTTGGCAGTTTGCTGGTCTGGAGCCTTCAGGTGTGTGTTAACACAATGCCAAGGAGGTAAGACATCAGCAATCATCTTAGAGAAGCAATTGTTGCTGCCATCAATCTGAGAAGAGTAATAGGGCCATTTCCAAACAATTTGAAGTTTATTCACAAGTGGAAGACATTTAAAACAGACACCTCTCCTTGCAGGAGTGGACGTCCCAGAAAATTCACCCCAAGATCAGACCGTGTAAAGCTCAGAGAAATGGCAGACAACCCAAGAACTACACCTCAGACTCTACAGGCCTCAGTTAACATGTTAAATGATAAAGTTCATGACAATACCATTAGAAAAATATGGGATAAAAATGGCATGTTTGAAAGGCTTGGCAGAACAAAGCCTCTTCTATCTAAAAAAAAACATTGCAGCACAGTTCAGGTCTGCAAAGTTGCATCTGAACAAAACACAAGTCTTCTAGGATAATGTCCTTTGAACAGACGAGACCGAAGTGGAGATGTTTGGCCATAATGCACAGCGCCAAGTTCACAAACACCTCATACCGAAAGACAAGCATGCTGGAGGAGGGCTGATAATTTTGGGCTTGTTTTGTAGCCACAGGACCTTGGCACCTCACAGTCATTGAGTTGGCCATGAACTCCTCTGTCAAAGTATCAAAGTATTCTAGAGTCAAATGCGAGGGCATCTGTCCGACATCTAAAGTTGGGCCAAAATTGGGTCATGCAACAGGACAATGATTCCAAGCACACCAGCAAATCCACAACAGAATGGCTGAAAAGAAAAGAATCAGGTGTTGCAATAGCCCCGTCAAAGTCCAGAGCTCATCCTGACTCAAATGCTGTGGTGAGAGCTGTGCATAAGCAAATGCCCACAAACCTCAATAAACTGGAGCAATGTTGAAAAGAAGAGTGGTCCAAATTCCTCCAGAACGATGTGAGAGACTGATGAAGTCACACAGAAAATGAATGCTTCAAGTTATTGCTGCTAAAAGTGGATCTCCAGGCAACTGACTCATAGGGTGTCCTAACTTTGTCACACATGGCCTTTCCCTCTTGGCTGTATTTTTCTTAAATAAATAACGACACTGTGTGATATGTCATGTGATGATGTTTATCTGAGGATTTGTTTTCCAAATTTTAAGACCTGCCAGGTCAGATAATTTTTTTTCTATGTCCTGATACAGAAAACCATGAAATTCAATAGGGTGTCTTAACTTTTTCACATGACTGTATATATATATATATATATATATATATATATATATATATATATATATAAATTCATTTATAAATAATTTTTCTCTCATTTCATCTTCTTGATCATCTTCATCAATAATTCATATTTCCCTCTGTGAAATTTTCTATATGTTTTAATTTTATTATAATGTGTCTTCTTGTATTTATATATGCGTGCACTGGAAGCTTGGTAAGAAAAAAATCCTTATAAATAATTAAGTAACAAAAAGCTCTTTCTAATCTATAATTTCAAAATGTCAAATATAATGTTTAATATTACAAACCAAACTACATATATAAAATATATACTTTTTTTTTTTTTTAATTACCCCAATGGCAAATAGTTTATTTTGTTTTAAGTATAAACCTCTTTAAATTTAATTGAATTCTGATAGATTTCAATGGAAACAAACCTAATCAAGTATTATAAGCTATTTATATTATATTATATTTATTTATTTTGTTTAGATATTTATACCTAAAAACAAGGCAATTTTTTTAACTACACTGTAAAAAATAAAAAACACAATTTGTTGAGTCAGCTTAAAATAATTTGTTACCCTGCTGCCTTAAAATTTTAAGTTCAGTCAACTAAAATAAGTTTAGTCAACTTGAAATGTTAAGTTATACTAAGTAACAACTTAGATATTTGTGTTTGCTAAACTTAACAGATGGGTAAGTAACCCAGCTGCCTCAAAATTTTAAGTTGATTCAACTCAAATATCTAAATTCTCACTTAGTATAATTTAACATTTCAAGTTGAATAAACATTTTTTGAGTTGACTGAACTTAAAATTTTAAGGCAGCCAGGTTACAAATTATTTTAAGTTGACTCAACAAATTGTTTTTTTACAGTGTAGTAGGTATTTCTAATGGCACAGTAGCTATGTTTTGTGCGATGATGCGTCAAGATGTAAAGTTTAGGAAAACTGTCTGTTAACATTCATGGGCATCCAGCTTGTGAAGCATTTTGTTGATTCAGTCATCTCTGTTGTGCCAAGTGACACATGATTCGTGCATCTGTGTCATGGTGTTTTAGGCTTTATGATGCTTGCAACAATTCCATTTGATCAGAACACACTCGTGTTTTTGGCGTATTTGCGCAATCCAGCAGCAGGAACCAGCCGGCCAAACTCCGACCCCCCGAGCGAAGCATCGCTCCATCCAGCTCTAAGTAAATTCCTCCTGCAGCCGGCAGATGATTTGGGCGACAGCTGATGCACTTTACCCACCGTGCCACACTCTGGAAACGTCACCTGCGAAGACAGACCCAAGGTGACACGTCCATAGCTCAGCAGGGTGTCATTCCTGCACGAGAGCGCCTCGCTCTGTGGTGTCGCTGACAGTAAAAAGACAAAATCCCTTCCCGAGGAGAGCTGGCACAAAGCAGGCTGCTCTTAAATCCAGTCCTTTATGGCCATACTTAGTAATTACTGAACCATGACAAAGTACATTCTTCATTTCTGACCGCTTCTGAATGTCACCGTCTGAGAGAGCGGGATAGGAGATTGGAAACGCTATCAGATACACTTACTTGGCACTCTCTGCGGGATTCCTGGGCGAAGAAAGGCGGAAGTCGCTAATAATTTTAAACCAGCAAATGTGGAATTGTAAGCCGTTCCCACTGCTATTTATAGTCCTCCGCTGACAGAGGGCTGGAGATTTGACACGAAGGGAAATATCTGAAAGCGGCTCGGTGTAATCGCCTCAAATTGAGACTTTTGCACCATTATTTCCAATCAGAATCCCTTGACACGGAGCCAGCCCTCCGCATTAACCCTCGCTCGCTAACCTCCCTCCCGCTCCCTCTCCATCCCCTCTCATTTCTCCATGGGATCAATTGTACAACAAATTCAATGAATTCTCTGCCAAACCCTATATTTCCTCAGAGAGGACTCTACCTATGCTATCAGACAAACATGGGAGCGAGATGGAGGGGATGAGCAGAAAAAAAAAATAAATGTACATAAAAAAAAAAAACAAACAGCGAGTTTCTGTAGCTAAACGCTATTTAGTACTGAGCCGTACGCCGGGCTGGCAGAGACACTGGTTCCCAATGAGATGAAATGAAAGATGGTAACAGGAAATGAAAAGGCCATGGGATAAGATCAGGAAATACAATAAGGGGCTGATGTGTAAACACGCCTCGATGGAAAAATTAGATAATCAAGTCTACAGGATGGCAGTGTATTGAGCTCGGAGGTGGTCGTGTTTTCAAGAGTATCAAGAGTGTGAATTTTGGAAGTCTAAGCCAAATATCTAAGTTGTTACTTAGTACAACTTAACATTTCAAGTTGACTAAACTTATTTTAGTTGACTGAACTTAAAATTTTAAGGCAGCAGGGTAACAAATTATTTTAAGCTGACTCAACAAATTGTGTTTTTTATTTTTTACAGTGTACAAATTCATATTATAAAGTTTGTAATTAAGAGAAATGAAACCACAAATGGAAATAAATCTATGTATCTGTCTGTCTATCTGTCTATCTATCTATCTATCTACACTGTGTGCATAATTATTAGGCACCTTAATATTCTAGTCATATTTTTTTACCAAGCATATTTTACCAATTCCAAACCACATCAATCTTAATAACTACTATTAATTTTGTATTTAATCATTTATACATGATATATATTTGTCCATGAAGGCTGGAAGTGAAAAACTGGACAGAGAAATGCTCGTTGGGTCAGCACGGTGAGAAAAAAAAACAAAAAAAACAGTGGAGACAGTACATTTTGGGAGTTCATGTTTAGTCTATCTCCTATCCTGAAAAGTCTGACTTGCAGAGATGGACTAAAATGAACTCCCAAAACTTACTGCCAGATTTTGGAAGATAAATTCTTGAAAGAGTGGTATAAGAGGATTTGATGCTGGTCCTTCAAAAGTCACTCTCAACTTATCTGTCTATAAAGCCTATAGAAAACAGTCTTCATGTATTTCACAACACTTCAGCATGTTATTCTCTTTAAATGAGGGTCATTTTTTAGGATTTTTCACCCAAGAAAAGTCTCTGAGAACCTGACACATTGAACTTCTGAAGACTCCAGGTAGATTGCAGCTCTGGAAAATGGTGGCGCTGGAGACTAAATGGTTCCTGATGATTTCACAGCTAATTCTTTACTTTAATTCTTAATTCTTTTGCAGTTAACGTGTCTTTTCTTCTCCACTTTTTTTTTTTCTCACCGTGCTGACCCAGCAAGCATTTCTCTGTCCAATGGTCATGCCTTAACTTTGCAAATTCTAGTATTGCATTAGTATTGCATCCTTCTCATGGGATTTAAATCTCTTTTTTGGCTTTTTTATATGTAAAAGAAAACGTGCCTAATAATTACGCACACCTGAATATAAGGAGTTTTTCACTTCCAGCCTTCATGGACAAATATATATCACGTATAAATGATTAAATACAAAATTAATAGTAGTTATTAAGATTGATGTGGTTTGGAATTTGTAAAATGTGCTTGGAAAAAAAATATGACCAGAATATTAGCGTGCCTAATAATTATGCACACAGTGTATATATCTATCTATCTATGTGTGCGTGTGTGAGCAAATACCACCAAAAATCTGATTAAGCTGTTCAATCCAGGGCTATTGTCATAATAATAATAATAATAATAATAATAATAATAATAATAATAATAATAATAATAATAGTAATGACCAAAAATCAGATTAAGCTGTTCAGGGATATTGTCATTAATAAATAAAAAAGGTTATTGTCATTAACTAAATAATAATAATAATAATAATAATAATAATAATAATAATAATAATAATAATAATAATAATACTTGTTAATTGAAATTTACCTGAAATAAAATAAAATAAAAATAAATACTAGATGGAAAAGTTTAAGCACACAAAATACTGTAACTGTAAAATACTAAAAAAAAAGAAGAAAAAAAAAGAATGAATCTAAAACAAACTGAAATAAACATAGTAAACCTACATAGTAATAAGAAAACAAACTAATAACAATGCTGACTAAAAATGTAAAAAAAAAAAAAGAAAAGAAAATAATAAAATTGTAAAAATAATAGCTAATTCAAAATATTAAAAACAACTATGATAATACACAAATAATACTAAATTAACACTGCTCCAATGTTATTTTAGTATCATTTAAGATGCTATTATAGTTTTTAATATTTGAATTTTTTTTAAATATTCAGTAATTAGAAATTAATTTGTTAATTTAAGTTAAAGTTTTAGTGAATTTGTTGTTTTGTTTTGCAATTTTTTATTAGTTGTTAGCAGTTATTTTAAAATATAGTTTTTCTTCATTTTTATTTTAGTTTTAGTTTTTTTCAATACACCAAGTTAGACTAACTGAAAAAGAGAATTGTTGGCTTGTTAACTAGCTGAAATTTATTTTATAAATAAATTTTTTTATAAATATATTTTATTTATTTATCAAGCAGTGATTTTTCAATGGTTTTCATTTTATTATTTTGTTAACTATAATAATGCTGCAATCAAATAATGATTTGAAAAAAAAAAAATATATATTTCTGGTTCATTTGTCACAATTGGAAATAAAAGGTCAAGTTGACAACATTTCACTCTGCATGCTTTATAGTGCACATTATTCAGTGCACACACACACAGAAAAATCATACATGCTGTGCTCAGTATACATGCTATGCACTCTAATTCAGAACAGGCCTGTTCGACTGCTGATCAAACATATCAAAATCACTGTTTTATACTTACAGTATGTGCGATTTCTTACTATGCTTTGCATTGTGCAACAACAGTGGCCAGAAATCCTTATCTTAATATGATGTGTGCTTTAAAAAGCATGCAAATGTGCTTGTTCAGATACTTCTCATGTTTAAAAAGTTCTAAAGTGAACTTCAGCAAGTAAGTGATACATAATTCATAACATAAACATAAACAATATTTAAAAATAGCAGCTCTCATCCTACCCGAGTATCTTTATTGATTTTATTCATGGATTCTTTTAAGGGAAACCTTGGAGTTTAATTAGTGTTGTTGGATAATGCATGATTTTACTCATTAGGGAGCGAATTCGATATTAATGTGTCCTTACAAGGAGGAGGCAGCAAATGTCAAGATGAAGAGACTCTTTTGAAATTGTGATCAGCGTTTTGGGGGTCAAAACCAAGGACCAAAATAAAGCGCAAACTAGTTCAAAGCGTTCTTTGCTTCTCCGCGTGGTACAAGTGGAAGACCAAAGACCCTATTTGTCTTTAAAACGCATTCTGAATGGCCAAACGGCACATCAAAAGCAAGAACTATTTGTCCAGAAATCCTCGCGCTGTTTGAAGTGGGTGTCTAAAGCTCCAATTCAGTGAAGAAGTGGCTAAATGAGTATAGCATATTAAGGTGACCGATCGTTGTTGACTGCAGCCGTTTTCGAGAGAAATGCATCGCTTGCAAATTACAAGCAAATTGGCAGCCATTACAGCGCTCTTGCAAATAGCCCTTTTCTCATTCCAAGAAAAGTAATTACAGTAATTGTGTGGGCAATGCGATGCGCTCGCTTATGACTACGGTGAGTTATCTTATCCCAATGAAACTCTGCCTAGGATTGTGTTAACAAGTATTTAAAGGAATAGCTCACTCGAAAACGATCATTCGAGATGTAGATGAATTTGTTTCTTCATCAGAACAGATTTGGAGAAATGTAGCATTACATCACATGCTCACCAGTGAATGGGTGCCGTCAGAATAAGAGTCCAAACAGCTGATAAAAACATCACAATGATCCACAAGTAATCCACACAACTCCAGTCCATCAATTAACATCTTGAGAAGCCAAAAGCTGCATGTTTCTGAGTAACAGATCTATCATTAAGACATTTTTATTATCAAACTATAGCTTCTGGCTAAAATAGTCCATAATCCATAACAATGCTTCCTCCAGTGAAAAAGTCCATCTCCTGTTGTCTTCTCACATAAAAATCCACCCACATATCTGTTTAGAGCTGTTTTGGCTACTATCTCTGCATATTTCTCTCCTGATTCAGACAAGACAACTTTTTTTCAATGGAAGAAGCAATATTATGGATAGAGGACTCATATTTTAGCTGGAAGCAATGCTTTAAAGTTAAAAACACCTTAATAATATATTTGTTTCTGACAAACATGTAGGTTTTCACTTATACACTTATTCTGACAGCACCCATTCACTGCAGAGGATCCAAAAAAAGCTTATTTCTGGTTCATTTGTCACAATTGGAAATGAAAGGTCAAGTTGACAACATTTCACCATGTAATACAACATTGCACGCTGTATAATGCACATTCTGCCAAATGTGATTTATTATAACTCATTTGGATATGCACACGCACACATAAATTATACATACTGTGCTCAATATACATACTATAGACTGCAAAATCAGAACAGGCCTGTTAGTTTACCATGAAAGCTGATCAAACATATCAAAATCAGTTTTAGGCTTTTAGAAACAAACTCATCTACATCTTGGATGAGTACATTTTCTGCAAATTTTCATTTTTTCTTTAAGTAGTCCATCCACTAGGGCAGGGCACAAACTAATGCGGGGTTAATTGTAACACATGTGGTTTAAATATTTCCACACACGCTAACATAACCAAATTCACGGTATTTACTAGTTGCCATGGCAACACTATACAGAGGAAAAAAGTGCGCCAAAATCCAAAAGCCTTTTGATAATATTGCTGAATGTTTATTTTACCATAGTAAAAGTAAATTTCTGGCTGAAGTTAATTTTTCTTCTCAGTTTTTAGTATTCATTTAAAATGACACAAATCTGCTATTATTTTAATTGCCAATCTGTTGTTTATCAGTTTAAATAGTTTATTAATGCTTGGCAAGTCAGCAGAAGACACTAACCACTTTCATATTCCAGTCGCGCTGATGGGGAAAGTTGTAACATCTGCCCCGCTATATTAAACTATGCTATTCTATGACATTATTAACATCAAACTATAGCTTCTGGCTAAAATATGAGTCCATAATCCATAACAATGCTTCCTCTGGTGAAAAAGTCCATCTCCTGTTGTCTTCTCACATAAAAATCCACCCACATATCTGTTTAGAGCTGTTTTGGCTACTATCTCTGCATATTTCTCTCCTGATTCAGACAAGACAACTTTTTCAATGGAAGAAGAAATATTATGGATAGAGGAGTCATATTTTAGCTGGAAGAAATGCTATAAAGTTAAAAACACCTTAATAATGTATTTGTTTTTGACAAACATGTAGGTTTTCACTTCATAATACACTAACTTATGGACTGGAGTGGTGTGGATTACTTCTGGATTATTGTTAAGTTTTTATCAGCTGTTTGGACGCTTATTCTGACGGCACCCATGTAATTTTCACTATGTACTTTTATGGATTTTTTAAAAAAAAACACAAGAAACAGGTGAATAAAGACTCACAATCGACATTTAATGTTGAGAAGTTATTATTTCAAGAAATGTAAAGCATTTAGGCTTGTTTATGTGTCGTGTTCAATGAGAGCTGTGTTTGGAGGGAGGGAAGTGTTTTTTTGAATGTCTAAATGTATGTTTTTAATCTATTTGCGCACATTGTTTGAACCATATTGTATAGCTGTGTTTTGCGATCAGGGCCGTCCCACGCATGGTTGTGATGTGTTCATTGTGAACCTCAAAAATTATATATTTTTTCAAATTCTTAAAAAAACATCATTATTTTATTTGAAAAAGTTAACAATTTTTTACTTGATTGATTAGATAACATTTTAAGCTGTCATATGGTCATGTTACAATGTACCCCACATACATCGTCAATTTTCACCTTCTTTCTTTCGAGGTAAATAACGAAAAGCGTATACACTGTAATTATGAAACAAAGCGACATATTTGTACAAGACACGTGTGAAATTAACGTGGGTAAAAAATTATACTCTGAACCCCACGCGGATTTACACAAACTGAGAAATTCAAAAAGTGTTAGGCTGTGACCCGTCCTCCCCTATATCCACCAGAAATCCTTGTGTATCTGCATTCCTGGAACAGAACAAAACAAACATGATGCAAGAGGTTACGACCACAGTCCGCAGTCCACAGTGATGCATGTTAATGCAGAGGGATTTTTATGGCCATTTTTCAATCCAGTTTACCAGATTACCAGAATTGAATTACATATTCAGAGCAACATGACTGTGCAATTATTCAAGGTTTTTTTTTACTCCAAGCATAAATAGCACATAAAAACAAAACAAATCTCTCTTCTTTGCTTTCTAAGTAGGCAGTCTTGTCCAGACGCAGCCCCATATTGGATGTGACTTCACGCTGAAATGCTGCAGTGGTGGTGTCTATGTGAAAAGCAAAAGCAAAGCTTCACATACCTTGACCTGTTTTTGAAACAAACCCCTTAACAGCAGTCCAAACGGCCTTCCAAATACCCAATCTCAGTGGTTTGCTGCCAGCCACTCAACCTTCTTAACTGCATCCGTACAATATATCTGACTGTGGGAATCTCCTGAAGAAATCCTGATAAGAGAAACTAGCTTTCTAGAGTTCTCAAATAGACTCAAAATTGCAGGGCTTCCAGGTTAGTAATATCTACACTATATATCTACTTCACTTTTGAAGGTTACACTCTTTTTCTGACTGCATGCTGTGCTTTGCATATGCTCTTAAAATACGACAGATGTTTTTTGTTAGATGAAGTGCATTTCTTATTCTACCACATTAAGATATATGTTGTTAATACACTCAAGTCATTGTAAAAATGGCCCGGAGAAGTGAAGTGCACTTGCATTTATATTTTGTTAATGAATGCAAAGAAATTCAAACAGTTTTAAGTATTCAGGTACCTTTTAGGGTAACTGTACCAGTGTTATTTTATTCAATGATATTATTCTAATATTGTATTATTTTTTTAAAATATATTTTATGTTCTAATTAATTTAAAGGTTGTCATTTTGTTGTGTTTTTGACATGTTTGTTATTTTTATTTATTTATTTATTTATTTTTATTAGTTTTGTCAACTAGCTTAAAGAATTTTTTTTTTTCAATTATTTTATTTCAGTTAATGTTTATATTATTTTATTCTAACAAAATTTTTACTGATTTATTTTTAGTTAACTGTACTAACCCTGGACTGACTGAAGTCACTTCCTTGTGGCCCTATAAACTCTTGTTTAATATCTATTTCATCCCCACTCATTTCTCATCAGCCTACAAACATTACTATAGATAATGTATCACAGCCAAACTCTGAATCACATTTAAGTACAAGAAGTACATATTAAAGTGCAACTCTGGGTATCTGCACAATCTCACTATCGTTTTTGCATCAGTAGGGTCATTTTTTTTACTGGCCCCTAAAAATATGGACAATAAACAGAAGAAATTGACTTTGTGAAAGTTTTATGGTAGCAAGTAAACACATTAAAAGTTTGGCAGAGAACTTACTGAACTACGGAAGCCCAGCGTATTGGACTGTAGGGTAAAATGAACTGGGTGGATTCAGTCATGTCTTACAACACACAAACATGAGAGATCAATAAGGAACTGTTTCCTCTGTCTTCTGAGATACAGATACCGTAAGACCTGCAATATTTATAGTGTGTAGCTTCAGAAAACAGACATATCTGAGAGGATCCAAAAGCCTGTCTCGACAAATCTGTCATTCAGCAATGTGGTTCAGAGGACAGTGTTCGGTTTTTCTATTCTGGTGCTCCTGTATTTTTTCAAACAATTCGCTCCTATGAGCTCTTAGGCTTTAACATTCATGTTATTAATGGTGCACATTTTCTTGTCCATATGCTATGGACATAAATAATGGCACAGCTTGTTAAGGAGAGATGATATTTCTTTTAAATGATCAGACAGGCAGACAAGGAAATAATGAAAAACAGTCTGATAGAGTTACATTGAAGAAGAGATCTGAGTCATATTTAGAGACCAGAAAATCACAGAGGATGAACTCTAATGACTTGACCATCACCTAGCAACTGCTCAATAAATACCTAGCAACAATTCAGAAAACCCAAGTAACCACCTAGCAACCACCAGGAACACCCAGAAACCACCTAGCAATGCCCTAGGAACCATTTAGAACACCCTAGCAACCAGTCAGAATACCATAGCAACCTCCTAGAACATTTAAGTAATCACCTAGCAACCAGTCAGAACACTGTAACTAACACCTACAATACAATAGAAACCATATAGCAACCATCCGAAACAACTAGCAACCACCTAGATCACCCAAAAAAACACCAAGCAACCACATAAAACAACCTGGCTACCACCTAGAATACCACAGAAACCAACCCAAACGCCGTGGAAACCACATAGTAATGCCCTACCAACTACTAACAACACCTTAAACAACGAGGTAATCACCTAGTGGTCATCCAGAACATTCTAGCTATCACCCAGCATCATTTAGAACAACCTAGCAACCACCTGGAACTCCTAGCAATGACCTAACCACTCAGTCAAAACACCCTAGCTATGAGCTTGAACACCACTGCACCCAGAATCATTTAGATCATTCTAGCAACAACCCAGAACACCCAGCAACCACCTAGAACATCTAAGTAACCTAGTTACCCCCCAGAACCCCTAGCAACCACTTACAGCAGCACTGCCCTAGAAACCAACACCTACAGCATTGCTGTAACCACCTGGTTGCTACCCAGAATAATTTAGATCACACTAGCAACCACCCAGAACATGCAGCAACCACCTAGAACATCCAGTAACCATCTAGTAACCACCCAGCAACACCTAGCAACCACCTACACCAGCACTGCCCTAGAAACCACCTAGAACATTGCTGTAACCACCTCGCTGCTATCCAGAATCATTTAGATTGCCCTAGCAACTATCCAGAACGACTAGACACCACCTACTACATCTAAGTAACCATCTAATAACTACTAATAACTATATTAGTATAATAACTATAATAACTAATAACTATAAGAACATCCAGCAACCACCTAGAACACCTAGCAACCACTTAGAGCATCTAAGTGACCACCTAGTAACCATCTAGAACACCTAACAACTACCTACAGGAGCACTGTCCTAGAAATCACCTAGAACATCTATGCAACCACCTTGCTGCTCCTAGAATAATTTCACTCACCCTAGCAACTACATTGAAACCAATAAACGCCACCTAGAACATCTAAATAACCACCTAGTTACTACCCAGAACACATAGCAACCACCTACAGCAGCACTGCCCTAGAAACAACCATCCAGAACACATAGATGCCACCTGCTACATCTAAGTAACATCTAGTAACCACCCAGAACACCCAGCAACCATCTAGAACATCTAAGTAACCACCTAGTAACCACCCAGAACACCAAACAACTACCTACAGCAGCACTGCCCTAGAAACCACCTAGAACATCTTTGTAACCACCTTACTGCCACCCAGAACACCCTAGACACCACCTACTACATCTAAGTAACCATCTAGTAACCATCCAAAATATCCAACAACAACCTACAACATCTAAGTAACCACCTAGAACACCTAGCAACCACGCAGAACATCTAAGTGACCACCTAGTAACCACCCAGAACATGCAGCAACCACCTAGACATCCAAGTAACCACCTACAGCAGCACTGCCCTAGAAACCACCTAGAATATTGCTGTAACCACTTTGCTGCCTCCTAGAATCTTTAGATAACCCTAGCAACCATCCAGAACACTTAGACACTACCTAGTACATCTAAGTAATTATCTAAGTAACCACCCAGCGTCTAGCAGCCACCATCTAGCAACCAACCTAGAACATCTAAGTAACCACCCAAACCACCCAGCAACCACTTAGTACATCTAATTAACCGCACAGAACACCCAGAAATCACCTAGAACATCTAAATAACCACCTAGTAACCAACAAGAACTTCCAGAAACCACATAGAACATCTAAGTAACCATCTAGTAACCACCCAGAACACCCAGCAACCACCTAGACATCTAAGTAACCATGTACAACAGCACTGGCCTAGAAACTACCTAAAACATTGTTGTAACCACTTTGCTGCCACCCAGAATCATTTAGATCACCCTAGCAACCATCCAGAACACTTAGACACAACCTAGTACATCTAAGTAACCATCTAAGTAACCACCCAGCACATCCAGCAACCAACCTGGAACATCTAAGTAACCACCCAGAACATCCAGCAACCACCTAGAACATCTAAGTAACCACCTAGTAACCACCCAGTACACCCAACTACCACCTAGAATATCTAACTAACCACCCAGCAATCACCTACAACATCTAAGTATCCACCTAGTAATCACCCAGAATTCTCAGCAATGACCTAGAACATCCAAATAACCACCTAGTTACCATCAAGAACACCTAGCAACCACCTACAGTAGCACTGCCCTAGAAACCACCTAAAACCTTGCACCTTGCTGCCACCCAGAATCATTTCGCTCACCCTAGCAACCACACTGAAACAATAAACATCACCTAGAACATTTAAGTAACTATCTAGCAACCACCCAGAACACCTAGCAACCAAATACAGCTCCACTGCTCTAGAAACCACCTAGAACATTGTTGTAACTGCCAGCCAGAATCAATTACATGACCTTAGCATCAACTCAGAACACCTAGATGCCACCTAGAATATCTAAGTAACCAACTAGAACACCTAGACACTACCTAATAACCACTCAGAACACCTAGCACTGCCCTAGAAACTGTTGATACTTGTCATTAATATGTACTGTAATTAATCTAAATAAAATCGTTAATCGATTGCCAGTTCTAGCGAAAATATTGTTTATTTGATAGAGTCAATAACAAGAAGGCGATTTCTGTAATCATGTAGCCGAGACCACAGCTGGATAAGATCTGGTCTCTGAGAGCGGCCCCTCAGTGAGGCTGATATATGGTGACAATGGACCCTGAAGTTGTTGTTCAGTATCAGCTCTCACTCCTAATGGAAGAGGAAACTCTGTCCATTTGCGACTGAAATCAAGCCAGCCGCCGCAGAGATACCAAACACCCCCTTGGCATTTCCCAGGGCCTTGATAACATCGCATCTGAGATAAGACACAAAAGACGTTGACTAATCCTGGAGGAGAGAGGAGCACAGATAAAGGTTGTTTGGAGGTAAACAAGTGTGGAAAATGAGCAATGTGAGACTGAGTGGGCCGAGGCTGAGTTTATTAGGGGGGTCTCATTACATGTGGTGTTTACCTTTTATCAACACACATAATAAGCAGCGAGTGTGTTAAAACCAATTCCCCGAACGCTCTCAGCGCCTACAGAATGTAATGTTCTTAAGATGCTCCTTCGACAGTTTATGTGACTGGAATGAAGCTCTTCTCCTTCAGCACTGCTGTAATAATGTTTAAACACTATTAGCTACATCCAAAACTAAACTCTGCATTAAATGCCACCCTTTAATTCACGCCATTGCCACCTAATAACATTACCACGCTACATTTTGCTGTGCAAAACCATTGTAACCAGCAGAGATGCTACCATCAAACTAGAGAATATGAGCGGTGTTCACCGCTGTAAAAGTTGCCAGGGAGTTGCTATTGTGTTTTGCTTTTAGCATGCTGATATATGGTTGGAGAACAAATGCTGCAGAATGATACTCAGCATTAGTATTTGTAGTATTCCACAGTATTATTTTGTATAATAACGTATCAGATTTAGTCTGATAAATAAAAGCACTGAAAAGTACCATAGTATTAGCATGCTTGTTTGGACATGTACAGTAAGAACACCATGGTATTTTTTTTGTTTAACCATGTTATATAGTTGACACTTACACTTAAATATATATACACATTAATTTGATTTAAAAAAAATCCACCCACAACCTCATAGTAACACCCTATCAACCATTTAGAACAAACTAGTTGCCACCCAAAACACCCAGCAACAACGTAGAACACCCAGACTACCACCCTGAACACAACAGAAATCACATAGCAACCATTAAGAACACCTAGCAACCACATAGGACACCCTAACTACCACCCAGAACACAATAGAATTCACATAGCAACCATTAAGAACATCTAACAACCACCCATAACACCTAGCAATCATATAGAACACCCTAGCTACCACTTAGAACACAACAGAAACCAGATAGCAACAATTAAGAACATCTAGCAGCCGCCAAGAACACCTAGCAACCACGTACAACACCCTAACTACCACTCAGAACACAACAGAAACCACATAGCAACAATTAAGAACACCTAGCAACTGCCAAGAACAACTAGCAACCACATAAAACACCCTAACTACCACTTAGAATACAACAGAAACCACATAACAACCATTAAGAACACCTAACAACCACCCAGAACACCTAGCAACAACATAAGACACCCAAACTACCACCGAGAACACAATAAAAACCACAAAGCAGCAATTAAGAACACCTAGCAACTGCCCAGAACACCTAGCAACCACACAGAACACCCTAACTACCACTTAGAACACAACTGAGACCACATAGGAACCACCTAGAACACCTAGCAACAACGTAGGACACCCAATCTACCACCCAGAATACAATAGAAACCAAATAGCAACCACTAAGAACACCTAGCAACAACCCAGAACACCTAGCAACCATGTAGGACACCCAATCTACCGCCCAAAACATAATAGAAATCACATAGCAGCCATTAAGAACACCTAACAACCACCCAGAACACCTAGCAACCATGTAGAATGCCCTAACTACCACCCAGAACACAACAGAAACCACATAGCAACAATTAAGAACACCTAGCAACCACCCAGAACACCTAGCAACCACATAGAATGCCCTAACTACCACCCAGAACACAACAGAAACCAAATACAATGTTGTAAACAATGTTCTTTATATTTGTTGGAAACCTTGATATATTTTGTTATTTTTTATTATAATTTTTTAGAATTATTAATGAGTAAAAGGTTCAACAGAATGGCATTTATGATCAATTTAATGCATTCTGGCTGAACAAGATACTACATGCAACACTAACAAGTATCAAATAACATGATATTACCATGTTTTTTTTTTCTTTTTTTGGGGTGGGACATGTATCATGTTGTACATGAAGGTACCATCTTTATCATCAGATAAACCTTTGTTCATGGACCTGTTGTTTGATATGAGCACATCAAGAGTTTGCACTCTAACCCTGTAATCCAGTGCATTCAGAGCCGATGATCATGTGATTGTCTATCATTTGTTACTCCTGCTCTACTAGACACAAACAAACTCAGATGGTGACTCAGTGTTTTCCACTGCAGATTTCCTTCAGAGTGGTATCTGCAGAAAAGAAACGAGACGTGAAGAGATCAGTGTGGTGTGGATAAGTGTTCAAAGCTTTTATTATATTATGACAGATGCTTTATTGATGCTTGATGATGGTCCTGCTCTAAGAAACAATAAAGTGAACATGATAGCAGTTGTTTTGAAATATATTTGTAAACACCCAGAGGCTCCATATACACTTGAAGCTGACAAAGAGATGGAGAATATCTTCAGATGACACCACTTAAAGGAAAAATCACTTAAAAAGGAACATTTTGCCATGCAAACCATTAATTTTACCGCTTTGTTTACAAATAACAGAAATATGAGAACTACTGAAGCAGGTTCTGATTTTCAGAGTTGATTTGCAGGCATTTCGACAACAGATCCTGTTCACTGAAAAATGATGTTACATTATGGAGTAGGTTGCATACACAAAACTCCTTTTGATTTTCAAATGGACCTCATTTCTTTGGCTAAAGTTACAGTTTTCAGCAAACATGGTTTAGAGCGTTTATGCAGTTCAAGGGTCACATCCGCAAGCAACGGGAAGCATCCCAAAATATCCAGCGCTAAGTGAATTGGCAAGACTTTAGACTGCTTAAAGGTTGTTTGAACAATAAACAAACCCAGACTGGCAAAGATCCAGTGCTGTATGGATCCGATTTAACAGTTTCTTGAGGAGTAAATCAGCACATTAGAATGATTTCTGAAGCATCATGTGACAATAAAGACTGGAGTAATGATGCTGAAAATTCACCTTTGATCACAGAAATAAATTGTATTTTATAATATATTACAATAGGGAACAGTTATTTAAAATTGAAATATTTTTTCACAATATTAATGTTTTTACTGTATTTTTAATCAAATAAATTCAGCCTTTGTGAACGTAAAATATTTATTTCAAAAACATTTTAAATAGCAGTGTATTTAAATTTGCTAGAAATTACAAAAATCATTTTCTTCAATACAGAGTCCTTTAATATCACTGTGAAAACAGCTTTTTTTAAAATAAATAAATAAATAGTACATTTTGAAAGAAATACTAATTCAATCTTTCTACATATCGTATTTATCAATGTGTTACTTTGTTGTTTGTTTTTTTGTACTTATTTGTGTTTTTTTTTTTTTTTTTAGTAGTGTAGGTTTTTACAGAGTGGGACATAAAATCTAAAGCAAAAACAATGACCAGATGCTAAATTAGTCCATGTCTAACTTTACTGCAACAATACTTAAATGCAGACATGCAACAACAAGGTCACGTTTTTTGCAAGGTTTTTAATGGCCGACTTTGTTTACCAGCAGAACTGCACACACATGCAAACTCATGCACCTACCCTCATCTTTTGATTGGCGTATTTGATCTCCCCTTCTCGCTCGCTGATGAGTTTTCCTCTCTCATTTTAATTCTGCTCCCACTCGGTTCTGGAAGAGCCGCTGCTGAGTAATGTCGTCGGAAGGAATCGTGATGATGGGGTGGTGCTAAAACAAATAAAGACAGAACAGAGGAAAACACAAAAATAGGTCTTTTGCCCACGTACCTCTTGATTGGCATCACTGTTTTGTCAGCGGGATGCTGTAATTGTTTGTCCTCATAATTACTGTGACAAAATGACAGTCTTTTAACTTTAAAGCACAATGAAGAACCACAGCATGAGCCTCAGACTGTCAATAAAAGTAGAGAAAAGTTGGGGAACTTTCAAGCGCAACCCTACAGGAAGGAAGAAATGTTTATATCTAATTTTTTTTCTCAGCAAGGAGATGAAATGGACAGCAAATAGAGGCTTTATTTAAATACTCTGAGAAAAAAGATACTAATAATACCACAAGGTCTCTTCTCGAGTCTTAGAAGAGATCTCAACATCATCTCAAACTGTGCTCAAATGTGCCTAAGTCAGAGATTTCAATACGAACTCAAACCTTTCTCAATCAAATTCTTCCAAGATTGAATAATAAGCTGGTATCCACAATTTTTCTCATGTCAGTTTTATTTTGCCTGCATTTAATTTGCTATACATTGCTGCAAATTGTATCTACTAAACATGTTTATATTATGAAAGCTTGTTTCATGGGACCAAAAGCATAAAAAAGTAATTGCGAATTTTTATCTTACAATTTAAATATTTTATTCAAAAGGTTGAGTTTTGAATAAATTGAGATGTAAATGAAGAATTGCAAGATATTAACAGAATTGTGATATATAAACTTGCATATCTGAGAAAAATCTGCAGTTGTGAGATACAAAAACAAAAGATATAAAAATGCAGAAAAAGTCAGAACTGTTGCAATTACCTTTTATTTTTTATTCTGTGGAATAACAATAATAACTAGATATGTACATTTCTGAAAATGCGAGTGCTGCTTGCCGTGGCAAAACTCGCCACTAGGCAATAATAGAAACCCTAATTGCGTTAGCATCATGTTAACAACATGCTAATTTTGTTAGCATTATGCTAACAACATTTTAACACAAGTAACATTTTGTTAACATTAAATTAGCATGTTGGTACCATGATGCTATCATGGTTTTAACAAGTTAGCATGATGATAGCAAGATGCTAACATGATTACCATGTTGTTAGGATGAAGTTAACATTATTAGCATGTTGCTAACATGATGTTTTTAACAAGATGGTAACATGATTAGCATGTTGTTGACATGCAATTAGCATGATGCTATCATGTTTTAAACTGTTAATGTGATTAGCATGATGCGAACAACACAGTAACATGATTAACATGTTAGCACAAAGTTGATTAACATGTTAGCACAATGATTGTTGCTAGCATGATGCTAACATCATGCTTTTAGTAAGTAGGTAACATGAATACATGATGCAAGCAAAGTGTTAACATGATTAACATGTTAATGCAAAATTTGCATGATTAGCATGTTGCTAGCATGATGCTAGGATGTTTTAAGCAAGCTGTTAACATGATTAGCATGATGCTTGCAACATATTAACATGGTTAACATGAAGTTACCATGATTAGCATGTTTTTAACATGATGCTAACATTAATGTAGCATGATTAACATGATGTTAACATGTTGCTAGCATGATGCTAACATGTTTTAAATAAGCTGTTAACATGATTAGAACGATGCTTGCAACACATTAACATGTTGTTAACATGAAGTTAGCATGTTATCATGGTGCTAACATGTTTTTAACAAGATGCTAGTAACATTATAACATGATTAGCATGTTGTTATCATGAAGTTAGCATGTTAACATGTTGCTAGCATGTTTTTACCAAGATATTATCATGCTTAACATAATTAACATGAAGTTAGCATGTTGTTAGCATGGTTTTAACAAGTTGGTAATATGTTTACCATTATGCTAACGTATCATTAACATGATGTTAGCATTTTATTAGCATGTCATAATGCTTCAATAGACAATCTTAACATCTTATTTTAATCTTGTTTTAGCAATTACCTATAATGCTTAATCACTATTAGCATGTAGCTATTCACTGCTAGCATAAGTAGCAAGTTGGCAGTCTAAATTATAAGATATCACTTCGGAAATGTGAGAAAAAAAAAAGCAAGATTTGTGAAATAAAAGTCGCAAATAGTGTTAAAAACGTGCAATCACACTGTACAATGTATCAGTGCAGTGTTCGTTGTAGCTGAATCAGTTATCTTTTCCACAAATGCCCCAGGAATTATGGGTATTTTTCTTTCACTTTCTGTTCTTGATCTCAATGATTTGTTTTGTCAGCGATTGTACCGCCTGCAGCGAAACTGGACCCGTCAAAACACGAACACTTCAGACAGCTGGTTTCACTGGACTTGGTGCCAGAATGAAACATGGACCAAAGTGAGATAAAACCTCATGACGTTTCAGAATGAAATTCCAGAATGTGAGACAATCACTGCCTGCTGCAGAATGAATCGCTCACAATGAGCCGCGGGATACATCATCCCAAAAACAAACCATCTGAACATGATTCAAACTGCTGTTTTCACACTCTAGCCCATTCGGACCATGGAAACGTCAGACTTCACACATCTTCGGAGGATTTCACAAAGCCTTGTTTATCTTCAGATGGGAGACAACAACAGCAACTATACAACGACAAAAAATATACATTGCTATACTAAAACTATACAACTATATATTTTCTGAAGAAAAAGTGAATAGTGCTTGCCAAATTGTATGGGCAATAATGTTATTTTAAACTCAAACTGTTAAAAATCATTTTGTAAACTAAAATTAATTATAAATATTATATGAAATACTTAAAATGTGAAAAACCTAAACTTAGAAACGTCACATTAACATTTAAATACAACTAATGAAGTACTACAATGACTAGAACTGAGATTTTAAAAAAGGAAATTAAGCTAAGTACCCTAGTGAAAAATAAGTGTACTAAAATGTATTCAAATACATTTATTTCATGCTAAGTATACTACAAATACATTCACATATTATGTACTTAATTAAAAATACCCTGCAATTGTACTTTTAGTATACTAAACTGGCATATTTAAAGTCTGCTAAATTGGAACAACTAATTTTGTACTTAATGCACTTTAATTGTGCGGACGTAGTGCTGAAGTCCAACTAAAGATATACTTATACATATTCATATAGTATATATGATTGCGCTAAAGTGGAACTATTGCAAGTATACTTTAGGTACACTTTAAATATTATTTAAAGATCATACAATCCTCATTAATAGTGAGATTAAAACATATTTTAGTCTTAATATTAAGAAATGTCGATTGTGCACAAGTAGTACCCCAAATAAAGTTTAATTACAATTCTTTTATTAGTAAGTCTGGAGCGATATGTCAGTAAATATGTTAAAAATACCCAAACCTAATAAAAAACTAGCAAAAATGACAAAAGCACATAAAGTTATTAAACAAGCTAAAATTAAAATGAAAACTAAAACTATAAAGCAACAGCTAATTCAAAAATATTAATAAATACTCTAATTGCATATAAGTAATACTAAAATAACACTGGTTTTAGATGGTTGCAAGAGTGTTGCTAGTTAATTGCCAAAGTATTTTGACTGGTTTTAAGCATTTAACTTTAAGGAAGTTCATTTCTAAAAGGCCCATTTTCTAAAAAGACTATGATTATTTGGCTTCATCAGAACTTTATTAATTTTAAGGCAAAAATCTCAAGTCAGCATAAAAATGGATTAGCATATGCACCGCTTCTCAAAAGATGCATCTTTTAAAGACGTTCACTTCAATAACAAAAATTTACAGATAATGTACTCACACCATTGTCATCCAAGATGTTCATGTCTTTCTTTCTTCAGTCGTAAAGAAATTATGTTTTTTGAGGAAAACATTTCAGGATTTTTATATATAATGGACTGATATGGTGCCCCGAGTTTGCCCCAAAATGCAGTTTAAATGCGGCTTCAAACAATCCCAAATGCGGCTGTAAACGATCCCAGCCGAGGAAGAAGGGTCTTATCTAGCAAAACGATCGGTTATACAATTTAAATACTTTTTAACCTCAAATGCTCATCTTGTCTTGCTCTCCCTAAACTCTTGTGTATTCTGGTTCAAGACAGTTAGGGTATGTCGAAAAACTCCCATCGTATTTTCTCCCTCAACTTCAAAAATCACTTCAAAATCATCCTACATCGCTGCAGAAGTACCGACCCAGTCTTGCAAAGTGAACATGCAAAGAAGATCAAACACTCTTAACAAAAAAGGTAAAACAAAAATTTTTTTTCGCTAGATAAGACCCTTCTTCCTCAGCTGGGATCGTTTACAACCGCATTTACACTGCGCTTCAGAAGTTCAAACTCGGGGCACCACTGAAGTCCACTATATGAAGAAAAATCCTTAAAAGGTTTTCCTTAAAAAAACAATTTCTTTACGACTGAAGAAATAAAGACATGAATATCTTGGATGACAAGGGGGTCAGTACATGATCTGTAATTTTTTGCTCTGGAAGTGGACTTCTCCTTTAACAGAGCAGATCAAGATGCAAATTGAATATCATACTTTTTTGCCTTGTGACTTCAAGCAAGACTAAAGACTTAAAGGGATAGTTCACTCTGTCATTAATTACTCACCTTCATGTCGCTCCAAACGCATACAAATGTTCATCTTTAGAACACAAATTAAGATATTTTTGATGAAATCCGAGAGCTTTCTGATCTTGTATAGACAGGAACAACATGAGGGTGAATAATGACAGAATTTTCATTTTTTTGGGTAAACTATCTCTTTAAGACACCCTAAAACCACCTAGAACATCTTAGAAATCACTTAGAAAATGTTAAAACCCACCAGAAAACCATTTAGAATATCTTAGGAACTATTCAGAACACCCAAGAAAAGATCCCAGAATACCCTAGCAACCGCCTAATCACTCTATTAACTACTTCAGAAATTACCCAGACATAATGAAATTACAGCACCTGCTTTCTACAGTTTAAACACCGGTTTATTTCTTCAGATTTCTGAATTTTCTAAATGAGACTAATTACTTGTTTTCTCTCTGCCACCAGCTGTTACCTACAACATCTAATTATGGAGGGATTTAACAAATTTAAATGCACTAAAATATCAGGAGAAATATAAAAGAGCAAGTGTTCTTTTGAAAACGTGGCATAGATACTGCAGTTGAAAAGAAAAATCCCGTCTTTGCTTTCTCACCCTCATGTCATTTCAGACCTGTGTGACTTTTGTTTCTGAAGAACGGCGGAGTCCGAAAAACATCAGACTCCACTGACCTTCATTACACAGACAGAAGCCATTTTTCAAAACAACTTCTTTTGTGTTAAAACACCTCCAACTACTTTAATTTTCATTCATGCATCATTCGGGAGGCGACGAAACGCCCAGCGCATTTTAGTCAGAGCCACTTTAGCATTGTGTCGGCAAAGTCAGTATTGTCTTTACAGCCGCTGCGCCTGAAGCCAAACCCCTACGCCTGATTCTGAGTTAAAGTACTTCATGCAGTGAAACCTCCCACTGCATTCAACTCCACCTCGAGCGAAAGTAGTTCAGAAGCAATTTAGATTCATAGGAAATGTCTTTTCGCTGTGAAATGCGAGGGTGCATGGGAGAAAAGCCCCCAGACCCTTTTGAAGTGGAGGCGGTCGCCTTCGCTGTGCACTTTGGGGCGTCAGCATGGGTCTCGCCGCGTGACGCATTCACCGCGTTCACCTTTCATGTCTGTGTGCGCGCCTGCAGTGATTAGAGCCGCTGAGTAGTTAAAATGCTTTCAGCAGAGACAGCAAGGACAGAGCGAAAGAGAGACATGAAATGTGTTGTGTAGAAATGAGAGATACTGCGAGACAATAATGAACAAAAAACCCTGGTATGTTTAGTAGAATACAGTTCTGCTTACATAATCGGGGTGAAAAAGTCCTATTTGAAACCAGAAATCTTAAACATCCTTAAAAACAATACACTGACCTAGGAAACAAAAGTGCAGGTTATTAAATAAATAGTTCTCCTAAAAACTAAAATTTTACTTACCTTCATGTCATTCCAAACCCTGTATGACTTACTTTCAGCTGTGCTGTGAAAAAATTCTTAATTTTCCATTTTTTAAATTAAAGCATAGTGTGGATTTTTTTTTTTTTTTACTGACTGCAAAATGATGGTATGTTTATTAGAATCCAATTTTGCTGAAATACACAGTGTTTTACATTTGTTTCAAACCAGTATGTTCATCTTAAACATCCCTAAAAATAGAAAAGTGACATGGGAAACAAAAGTCCAAGATGTTTTTGTTGCATTTTTCCATATAATAAAAGTCAAAGGGGTCCAGTATTGTTTAGACCCATTTTTAAGTGTTTTTTGACTTGCTCCATTATCTTATTTTCTATTTTTGCAGCATAACTTTAAATTACAGAGTGGATTATACTTTGGATTATTTATTATATATGAAACAACTCTGATACTGATGGTCATATGATGATAATGTCTTGCAAATAGCTGACTCCACTAAATTGCTTTTTGTTTATAGAAATTATTGATAAACAACCTCTGAGAGATAATGACTTTCTATCAGACAGTTCTGCATCTTAAACATCCTTAAAAAATAATAAACTGATCTGAGAAACAAAATTGCAGGTTTTTAAATGAATAGTTCATCTAAAATAAAAGTTTTATCATCATTTAGTCACCTGGATGACATACGTTCTGCTGTTTTTGTTCCCATTATCCATACAATGAAAGTCAATAGAGTTGTTTAGACTCATTTTTTGTGTATTTGATTTGTTCCATTATCTTATTTCTTATTTTTCATTACTGCAGCATATGATTAAATTATGATTAATTAAATTACCATCTCAAAAGGCACTACTGACCTGAATTCACCCTAAAATAAACTTTGGATTATCTGTTATATGACACATTTCTGATACTGATTATATGATGATAAATTCTTGCAAACAGCTCTTTGAATTGCTTTATAGTTATAGATTAATGATAAACAGCCTTGGAAAGTTTATTTTTTTTCTCTCCTTTTACACAGTTTTCTATCAGATACTTCTGCATTGGTTCTGTTGTCACTTTTATTATGAACTGACATGACAAAATATGCAATGTGCAATCATCAATTTCTCATCATATCACCCAAACCTTTTTCATCAAACACAAAAAGCGTCGTTTAGCAGAATTTGAAAGAAAATAATCAATAACCAGGGTCTGTAAAGCTCAAAAAATGTCAAAAAGTACCATTAAAATAGCATAAACATAATCCAAACTGTATTTCATATATTCTGAAGCCATATGATAGCTTTGAGGGAGAAAGACTTATACAAAATATAGCACCAGTCATATGGACAAATTTTATGGTGGTTTTTCATAATCTATGGAGATTGAACTAAATTTCTAATTTGGAAGAATAAAAATAAACAAATAAATTATGATTTCTGGGTGATCTACACCTTTAAAGAAATTATTCCACATGTTTAGGTGCCAAGCTGAGGCATAGTCACACATGGGTTAATTCATCCAGTGCGAATGAAAGAATGAGAGTGTTTGGAAATCCTCATGTGGGAGGGAAAAGGGGAGTTTGAGATGCAGCGAAGGCAGGAAACAGCAGCCGCAATTTGTAAATGCAAATTCAGCTCAGTTGAGCATGTACCCTCTGCTGAAGAGAAAGACTTGTGTGTGTGTGTGTGTGTGTTTGTGGAGGGAGCACAGCACAGCAGAGCATGGAGATGTTCATGCGTCATTCAAAAGAGAAAGAGTGGATGTGCATCTATAAATCAGTAGCGTTAGTACGGAGGGGGTCTCGTTTGAGCATGCAGATGAAAATACATTTAACTTTAATGAAGTTTTACACTCAAAGTGTTTATTTTTCGTCTCATTGATGCTATAAAAAGATGAAATAATCATTATTTTGTCATTTGAATGTGGATTTAGACAAACAAGAGAAAATGTGAATAAAATGAGGTTCCTCAGCCTCAAATAAAAGCAGCTCTGAAAGCTTGTCTCCAAACAGTTTGTCAATGCTGAGATTTGAAAGAGAATGTGCAAATATGTACCAGAAAGTTTGGAAGCCCATCTCTGCCACTGAATAAGAAAATAAAAAAAGAGACTTTTTTTTCTCAGAATTGTGAGATATAAACTTGCAATTCAGACTTTTTTATAAAATGAAATTTTGATGGAAAAAAGACTGTTCTCAGAACTGCGAGTATATATCTCACAATTCTGATGTAATAATTTGCAGTTTCGTGTTATAAAGTCCGAACTATTTTGAGAAAAAATATCAGAATTGTGAGTTTATATCTTGCAATACTGACTTTATAACTTGCAACTGCAAGTAGCAGCAAAATGATTAAATAGACCACGTGAAATAAATTAAATCACAATAAATAATTAGTTCAGACGTTCTCGCATTAATATTAAATGTATATTTTAAAGAAATTAGTACTTTCATTCAGCAAGAACACATTCAATCAAAAGTAACAGTAAAGATAATTGTAATAAAAGTTGTTCTTTGAATTTTCTGTTTATCGAAATATCCTGAAAATCTATCATAGTTTCTACAAAAATATGAAGCAGCACAACTGTTTTTTTTAGCATTAATAATAATCAGAAATGTTTCTTGAACAGCATATTAGAATGATTTCTGAAGGATCATGAGATTGAATACTGTAGTAATGATGCTGAAAATTCTGCTTTACATCACATGAATAAATTACATTTTAAAATATATTCAAATAGAAAATAGTTATTTGAAACTGTAATAATATTTCACAATATTACTGTTTTTAATCAAATAAATACAGCCTTGGTGAACAAAATATAATTCTTTCAAAAAATATTATAAAATCTTACCAACCCCAAACTTTTGAATGATAGAGTGTAGCTTTAAACATGGCTTCTCTAATCAGATTTGACCAAACTCCTTGAAAAACTCTTTGAAAAGAAGTTAACTGATGAATTTCCAGAGCTGGAGTCTAGACAGAGAAGCTGTTTAAATATAAGAGAGATTTCATTTGTCTTACTATATCACTCCCGTAGTTCCATGTGAAAACTATTATGAAGTCTTCATGACTAGAAAACAGTCGTAATTAAGATTGAGTGGCTGAAAGCTAAGCTTTGCCTGCTTTCACAACTATATGGAAGCGCAGGACAGAGCTTGACTTTATGTGTCTAGAGGCCGTTGACGTTGAGTGATCCATCAGCGGCCCCTAAGGACACATTTCCCAGCCATCAGCTGCTGCTCCAGTCAGTCAGTTTGCTGCGGTCACCATCCATGGTGGCGTTCACGCTGCGACAGTCGTACAAATGTGAGCCGACACTTCCAGCGCATTTAGTTGTGGCCTCTCCTATCTGACATCATCCATGATGGACAGCGTTCCTCTGAAGGACAGACACTCTGAGAGTCTCTGTGGAAGTCAATGATAAAGATGTACAAGCGCTTAAAAAGTATTTATGTTCTATAAATAAGCTGTTATTTAAAAAAAAATAAAAAAATAAATAAATAAATATTTTTTACAAAATGCCTGATTTCCTGAATGGAGTTTGAAATTAAGATTTCTTAGTAAAATTTTGGAATTACAATATAAATTTGAATTTTGGAATTACAATTCAAATTTGAATTCTGGAATTACGCTTCAAATTGGAATGTTGGTAGACTAAAATCTAAATTCTTTTACAACTTTTATAACTTCCTTTATTTAGATATACTTGGCATTATACTTCTAAATAATAATAAGAGCAACAACAACAATACTAATAAAATTGCACACTGTGTATTCATATTTTTAAAAAAAATTCAAATACAAATAACATTTTATAAATAATAATCATATATAGAGAAATATGAAGTTTGAAACTGTATCTAATTATTGTTACTATTATTATTATTTTAAGAAACAATAATACAACATCAAGCTTATTCATAAATCCATACTTCTCTTGCAAACTCTCATAAACAGGACAAGGATAGAGCAGATCTTCTGTGAAAATCAACTTTAATTCAAAATCTGTTCTGGGTTTGCGATGATACGACTATTTCTGTAGACTTTATGTAACACACATTTTACAAGATAAAATGTGGCTAAAATAACTGAATTACTCCAATTTCTTACACCAGGGAGCCAAGAGGAAGGACAATTACACACACGCTCTTGATTTAAATCACAGAGCAGTCAGAGCCGTAAGACAGCAGTGCGAATGATAGTTTTTTTAAATGTGAACTGTGTGATTTCTTTGCTGCGAGGAGCATGAAAAACTCCCACAGTTTGATGAGGACACCAGCACATCACAAACACAACATACATGCTCACCAAGGCTGCATTTATTCGATCGGTAAGTTAGTATGATCATTTTAATACAGTAAAAACAGTTAATATGGTGAAATTTTATTGCGATTTAAAATAACTGTTTTCTAGGTTAATATATTTTAAAGAGTAATTAAGTTGGTTTGAGAAATTTAGTGAAATGCTATTTAAGCTGCTACTTTTTCTCAGACTACATTTGCACTGTCTCTCCTCCTAGAGTTTTCAAGCTACCACCAAAGTTGGGTCTGACTCGGGTTGCTATATCTTTTCTAATTGATTGGACTAACAATTTTCATTGAACAGACAATCAAGACTACGAAAAATCCCATAGACTTTCATGGAGGGGGTCAAAACTTTTGTACAATAAGACCTATAGAGTATTTAAGCTGTCTATCACTAGCACAGCTTGATGACTATCCTAGAACAACATGCTAAATCATGTTAACAACATATTAAACATATTTGCTAATTATGCTAACAACATGCTAATCATGCTAAAATATGCCAGCAAAAAAAAAAAAAAAATGCTGGCAACATGTTAGCAACATTAGCTTAAAACATGTTAGCAATATGCTAATCAGGCAAAAACATGCTAACAACATCCTAATCATACTAGAAACGTTAACAACATGCTAACAATGAACATGCTAAAATGTTAATCATGTTTCCAACATGCAAACATGCTAATCATTCTAACATGTTAAAACATGTTAGAAACATTTTAGAAACATGCTAATCATGCTAACAACATGCTAATCATGCTAGAAACATGACTAACAACATGATAAAATTTAAATCATGTTGGAAACATGCTAACATGCTAATCATTTTAACAACATGCTAAAACATAGTAGCAACATGTTAATCATGTTATAAAGATGCTAACAACATGCGAATCATGTTAGAACCATATTAGAAACATGCTAATCATGCTAGCAACATGCTAACTATGCTATAAACAACAACATGATAATCATGTTAGAAACATGCCAATCATGCTATAAACTAACAACATTCTAGCAAAATGCTAGTCATGCTAGAAACATGCTTGCAACATGTTAATCATGTTAGAAACATGCTAATTGGGCTTTAAAACATGCCAACAACATGTTAATCATGCTAGAAACATTATTAGCAAATGCTAGCAACATGATAATCATGTTAAAAACATGTCAGAAACATGTTAAACATAATATAAACATTAACAACATGTTAATCATGTTAGAAACATGTTAAACAAGGTAAAAACATGCCAGCAATATGCTAGTCATGCTAGAAAGATGTTAACAACTAGCTAATCATGCAATAAAACATTATTAAGAAATGATAACAACATGCTAATCATGCTAGAAACATGTTAGCAAAATGCTAACAAAATGTTAATGATACTAATACATGCTAGCAACATGTTAATCATGGTAAAAACATGTTGGCAACATGTTAAAGCATGATTAGCAACATGTCAATCATGTTATAAACATTATTAGCAACATGCTAGCAATATGTGAATTATGATAAAACATGGTAACAACATGCTAGCGACATGCTAATCATGCTAAAACATGGTAGCAACCCAGATAAGACACGTACGTCTGCAAGATGTCTGTTAAAGATCTCTTGATCTGGAAAGCATCTGCTGTGTAAAAACGTCTGGCAGAGGTCTGTAAGATGTCAGTTTTACATACATTCTAAATCATAAACATCTTAATGACATCTAATAGACGTCTATTTGACATCTGATAGGAAACGTCAAATAGACATATTGCAGACGAGCAAACTACATCTTACAGATGTAAATGCAGATGTAAAATAGATGTCTCCGAGATGTACATGTGCTATCAGGGAACATGCTATCAACATCTATCTAAACTTTTAAACTTCAAGCTTTTACAACTACTTCCAACTTTCAGGCTAGGCTTCAAAGTTTGTTCACAAACTTTAGTCATGTAGTTTGTTTCTGTGATCAAATCTGAATTTTCAGCATCATTACTACAGTCTTCAGTGTAACACGATCCTTTGTAGATCATTGTAATATGCTGATTTGCTGCCCAAGAAACATTTCTGATTACCATCAGTGTTGAAAACAGCTGTGCTGCTTCATATTTTTGTAGAAATCATGACACATTTGTTTTTCAGGATTGACTGATAAAAGTTTAAAAGAACAGCGTTCATTTGAAATAGAAATCTTTTGTAATATTGTAAATGTCTTTACTGTCACTTTTGATCAATGTAATGCGCGCTTGCTGAAAAATAAATAAATAAATAAATATTACTGATCCCAAACTTTTGAACGGTACTAGTTACCAGCATTATCAAATGGAACTGAAGCAAAAAAGCCTTCAGCCATGGCACAAATGAAAGCTTTTCTGTAGAATGTCTAGACACTACTCAATCACTTAAAACACAACAAAAACTAACCAACCATCAGGGATAAAGCAGGAACAGAGCCGAGCTAAAAGTGTGTCATTTTCAGCGATTATCTAAACCCACCACCATCATCACACAGTGTCTTTTATGCTCTGCTGCCTTTGCTTTTTCAGACTTTCTGAGCTTTCAGATGCTCACGGACATCATTTATCATTATATGGTAATTGCCATCGCCATATTTGATCCGTGACCACACAGGGGACTTCAAAAGGCAAATGACAGCACACCCACCTGCGACACAAGTGCAAAGGAGAAGCCGGGCGACTATAAGCAGGCATAGTAACCCACTCTTCTTATCTGAAAATCTTCTGTGCCCTTCTTACCAAGCAAAATGTCCTCGTTATGTGCCCTCATTAGCGCTCCAGCCGCTCTAAACACCCACGCGGCTCGACTTAAACACACCCACACCGACCCGTACTGTCCTAGTCCTCTAACATGAGCACAATGTGTGTGTGTGTGTGTGTGTGCGTCTGCGTGTACGGCGGGAAAGAAAGAACGCAGAGGCCTTTTTGAAGAGATGTGACTCAGGCGGCGCTCGGGTCTGATCCATCTCTCTGATCCCAGCCCAAGCTTTGACACGACTGATGAAACCGTTAAAACAGCCGGCTGCAACTGAGCTCGGTTAACCTCGCCGAGTGGGTCTCCAACCGGCCGCTCGCAGGAAGTCATCCATCACGCTGCACTGTCAGAGCATGATGGGTTCGACGTCTTTAAGACACTTTGGGTGTTTGGGGGGCTCTGGACGATGAGCTTAAAACGCAACGGAGGTGAGTTTTGATGTAAAAATAGGATCTGGATGCACGCGGCGGAATAATTAAGCATCTTTTAATGCAAAACTCAGCGACTCCCTGGCTCTTAAGCTCAATCTCAAAGGCCCAGTGCATTTTAATATTTATATTATGCCTTTAATAAAAAAGATAACAATACTCAAGATGCGTCCGGTTTCGCATACGACTGCACTGTTTTACACCATTTTATAGTAGAAAATACCAGCGTGCACAATTATAACATGTTTAGAGTTTAGCATGTACTAGATATAAGGCAAATAAATAGAAACATTAGCTCATTTAGTTTTATAGCACAAAATTTAAAAACATGAAAAACAACAACAACAAAAAAAAACTACTAGAGTAAGCTGCAGAATCGACTACATTAACTATTGTACATTTACAAATTTGTACAATTTAGTTACTTTTAACGCCCAAAAAAGTAAAAAAAAAATAAAAATAAAAATAATATATATATATATATATATATATATATATATATATATATATATATATATAATAAAAAAGAAAAACATACACACACACGTCTGTATTATAAATATATATATATATATATATTATAAAAGAAAAAACTCTTGAGTTCAGATTGTATGATTATACACAACTGACCTATAGGTTGTGATGAATAATTCTGTTTAAGAACATCTAATTAGTAGAATGATTAGTTATAATTACATTAATATATTATTTTAATATCATATATTTTATGAAATTTCTAAAAAGTATTATTTTTATTTCATATGTATAAATTTAAATAAACATTAAATTAAATTTTAAATTTGAATAAAACACCAGCAACATCATCTCACTGGTGAAACAATCCTAATGCTTACTTTAAAACAAAATAAAATAAAATAAAAACTCTCTTACTTGCTTCCGATATGCACTTAATTTTGAGTAATTATCTGAATTAGTTGTGCAACTTTATTAAAATTTTGTATCACTTGGCAGCCCTAAATACAAGAACATGTGGCCCACTTTTACGCCACCAAATGCTTGATTTAGTCATCCCTTTGTTTCCCCTACCTTATAATTTGCAATCTGACTAAAAAGATCTAAATGTGAAAAATTAAGCTTCTAAATGAATCCATTCCAGCATTTCCCCAGCATCTCATGTCACTTCCTGTCAGCACAGTCTCACTGCAGGCAACAAGCCACAAAATGACATTTTTTCCTACTTCTCTCCTATTTTTCTGCTACTCACCTGAAAAACATCCACCATATTTGAAAGATCGCTCTTAGCCAGTTCCCATCATCTCCTCGTATTGAACTGAACACCTACCGCATGCCTTTCAACACACAAACACGGAGAGCGACGGCTACCACACCGCTGGTGACCGGTCTGTGGAGAAAAACACAGAAAGAGTGTCAGCCCAGGCTTCAGGATGGAAACGCTGAGACATTTTCCTATCTCCCAGGCAGTTCAGAGGATTTCAAAATGCCTCAGACTTTCAGATGATAGGACCTAATCAGCAAAACTGCACACTGGTCAGACATTTTAAACGGCACTATGAATTACGTTCATTTCTTTGGTTGCTGTTTACTCAACATACATGCAGGATGCAAAAGTATTTGGACTGTTAAGTCACACCTAAAAATGTAAGCTTTTTGGTCATTTTTTTTTCTCCAAGTTGTAGATGAGTTTGTTTCTTCATCAGAACTGATTTGGAGAAATACAGCATTGCATCACTTGCTGGCCAGTGACCCATTTGCCAGTGAATGGGTGCCGTCAGAATGAGAGTCCAAACAGCTGATAAAAACATCACAGTAATCCACAAGTAATCCATACCACTCCAGTCCATCAATTAACATCTTGGGAAGCCAAAAGCTGTTTGTAAGAAACAAATCCATAACTGAAACATTTTTAACTTAAAATTGATGCTTATGACCAAAATACGTGTCCATAATTCATAATAACACTTCCTCCAGCAGTACAGTCCATCTCCTGCTGTTTCTCACATCAAAATCCACCTACTTTTGGACTGTTTTAGCTTGTAAACGATGCTTGATTTGCGCGCATTTCTCTCCTGATTCAGATGAAACTACTTTTTTTTTTTTTTTTTTTTTTTTTGCTGTAGGAAGCAATATTATGAATAGAGAACTTATATTTTTGCCTGAAGCAATGGTTTGAAGTTAAAAATTGTCTTAATGATGGATTTGTTTCTTATAAACACACAGCATTTCACTTCACAAGACATTAATTGATGAACTGGAGTGGTGTGGATTACTAGTGCATTATTGTAATGTTTTTATTAGCTGTTTGGACTCTCATTCTGACGGCACCCATTCACTGCAGAGAGGAGCATGTGATGTAATGCTGCGTTTCTCCAAATCTGATGAAGAAACAAACTCATCTACATCCTGGATGGACATTTTTGGGTGATTATCGGGTCTGTATGTTGGATTGCGGTTTATTCTGTTTGAGCACACAACATACAGATCCAATTTAACATGGAAACATACATAATTCAACATGTATGCAAGTAGGATGTGATATAATGTGACCACTGTCATAAAATAATAAATATATAAAAGTTTACAGGCACATACATTGACAGCAACATTAATATTTACATTAAAACCCAAGGTTTTCTCATGAATAATACAAGCAAATCTCTTGAAATATGACATCCAACGATAACCGCAGATTTACACAATCCTCCACAACAAGGTTTCCGTGGAGCACAGGAGAAAGCGCCACTGGAGCGACGTTTCCTCGGCTCAAAGAAACAGAGATGAGGAAAAATGAGAGGGGGTCATTCTCTTCTACGGGATTGAGAAATGATGGCAGTGCATCCGAAGGCTAGGCCTCTTCAGTCCATATGCCTGCCAGCAGGAATGATGAGTTATGCCTTTAATCTAGTTTGCCAGGGATTGATGCTCGAGCCCCAGCGAGTGCATCTTGGCTAGCGGAAGCGGCTTTGACCTCTCTTTCTTACTTTAGAGGAACAATTCTGTACGGTTTGAGAACGAGGTTAAGAGAGCTATATAAAGAGAAGGGGAAGAGAGAGCGAGATAATTGGAGGAAGTGAGCATCAAGTAGAAAAGAGAAAAGTACGAAACGAAGGATGTATTCTTAGGGGGAAAAAGGAAGAACTCTGTGAGGCTGTAGAGCTGTCATCTCTCTGATGAAAGCCGCACTCGGCGCATTACACGAATTACGTAGCACATGTATTCCAACCTTTCTCATACTTCCTGCCGTAATCCATGCGTTTAGTATTCAAAGCCTCTTTGACTTGTGACAACTTCAAATTCCAACCAGGAAGGATTAGGCCAAACAGCAAATGGCTTATGGCACCACATAAATCATTTCCCTTAGCGTTCTCACATTTGTTTTTTTCATCCTACACTTGGGGATCTTTCATGCAGGTTTATTATAGATCTGCATAGCTGCTGTGCTCTAACACAATTCTCAATGCAAAAACACCCTAGATATTGTTTTATGTCTTAATCACTCAAACATGGCTAATGACTCACATATGACTTCAGAACAAATCATATTGACTACCACTGTAAAATTAACTGAGTACATTTTACGGGAAAATACCATTTCAGTTTTTCCACTTCAAAATTTGACCTTTAATTCAATGTTTTACTTGCTGTCTTTGTTACTTTGTGAAAAATATTAGCAATTTCTAAGTAAAAATTTTGTCCTGTACCTTAATGGAGCACTTAATTCTAGACAGTCACTGGTCATAATTGCAATATGCATTTATTTTATGAAGCAGCGTGAACATAATTAAAAAACAGAATATTAGGTTTAGAACGACATGACAGAATTTATATTTTTTTTGGTAAAACATCCTCTAAAGCATTTTCTCATCCCAAGACAGCGCTAAAACGCATTTGTTTTTAACCCAGAAGACTGATTACCTGAATGATGAGAGATTACACCTTATTATCATTCAAAATCTTCAATTTTTTACATGCTTGACAGATTGCACTTCTCCTGTTTGACAAGAGAAAGGGTGCTGCAACCTACAATTTAGTAGAGAAAAACTAGCTTTTTTTTCTCATTTTCAGGCTTTATATTTCAATCATAAATAATTAAATGGTTATTTTTGGATTGTTATGATTAGTCAGAATAATTATGGAATTAAGAAGCGACTCTAATCAATAAATTTGCATATGCCATTCTTCTAAATTCATCCTTTTTTGAAGACAAAAGATAAAGCTGCTTTTTTATTTTTCTTGTCTATGGAACGGCATTTGGCTCTGACGATACTTTTAATACAAGCATCCCCCATTGCTATAAAGAGAAAGAGAGAGAGTGAGAGAGAGAAACAAGGGTTGCTTAATGAGCAAAGGCTTTCACAAGCCCATTATTAAAGACTTGGAGAGATGAGGACTTTTTACAATTACGAGACTCCCACTTATCTTGTCTGGGCAGACTCCACTGAGAGAAGAGAGAGAGAGGAAAAGCTGTCCACTAAGCTAACAATTACTGTTGCTCCAGCCTGCTTATAAGAGTGAGCGCCGATTACTTGCTGATGCAAACGGCTTTGGCCTTTGTCAGTGCCAAGTTCTTTCCAGGCACCGTAACGTGCTGTCTCCATTAACTGTTTGTTATAAACAAACTGTGTTAATGTCCTGTGGTGGTCGTTTCACATGAAGGGATGCTTACGCTTGAGGTCCAAAATGAACTTTCAGCCTTATCTCCAAAACAAATTATAGCAGCCATAAATATTTTTTTTACTGACCTAGAAACTTTAATTCCTTTTTCATATAAAAATCAAACCTACATTTTTAACCGGCTTCCTAGCCAAAGTTCTGATGGTAAATGTTCTGCTTTACTGCCTTTAAAAACAGCAAGAGTTAGACTTTCATCCTTATACTGCAATAGAAATAGACATATTAATAAAACATGTTCAATGCCAACTGGCTGGCAGATGTGTTTTATTAAACTGAATTTCCAAACCTAACTTCTGCTTGCATTTGAAATAAAAAAAATTAAATGCAAGCTAACAATATAGGCTAATATTAGAGTCCCAGTTACTAATTTGAAAATGTTAGCAAAGTGGGCTATTTATGAAAGGTAAACATAAACAGAAAAGCACAATGGGGCAATAAACATGAAGTAACTTATATTTTAGTCACATATTTCCAGTCAATCTGTCTGTTTTTGTTCCGTCAACAAGAATAATTTCAAAGATGAAGCAGAGCATTGCTACAAAACACAGAAGTGGAGTTTTTGTTCCTAAATGATTCAGCGTTTTTGAATGAATCAACTGAACAAATAATTATGTGATTCAATGATTTGTTTCTTGAATGTATCAGTGTTTTGAATGAATATATTGAATGATTCAATGATTCACACATAAAGACACTTGTTTGGATTCTAAGTGATTTAACATTTGAGAATAAATCGATTGAATTAATGATTCAATAACTCAGGTTTGTTCCGGAATGAATCCATTTTTGAACAAACTGGTTCAATGAATGATTCAAAGCTAATCAAATGATTCATTCCTAATTGAATCAGTGCTTTAAGCGAATCGGTTTAATGACTCACTGACTCACCTTCTGCCATAATGATGTAACCTGCAGTAAGAGTGAACACAAATCTCCACAGAGTGACTGCCTAATTGACTATCTGTTGTATAAAATAATATATTCTAAGTTAAAATATGTATTAGAATCCTACATTCTAATACACATTTTATAGATGTATTAGGTAGAACTGTGACTGGTGAATTGTGAAGTATTACAGAAAGTGGGAAGTGCTCTATTTGTGGTGCTGAAGGGCACAATGGCAGTGGTGGTACATTACAGTGAGCTGTCTCCTGGTAGCAAATGTACAACTTGAGGTGGCCTGACCCACCCTGTAAATCTCTGATTACTGATGTGGAACTCTTATTTACTGTCAAGATGTTTCCTTACTTTGAGGTCGAGATGTAGTGCCATGAGAGGTATACATCACTGGAATTTCCTATGAGGGCTGACAAAAAAAAGGACAAAAAAGTACAGATTCCAGATTTTACAATGGTAGCGTGTTAATAGTTTTACATGACATTATTTTTCATATAAATTTAAATAAAATGTCCTTATAATGAAAGGTTGCCATTGATGGTCATATTAATACATTTCAAAGGCCAAACAATGTGTGAAACTAGTAGATATAGATTGAATATTGAGTTTAATTGGATGCACAGCCACTTAAATTGTTAATTGCACTTAGATTTTTAACCATGCATGCACATTAGCATTCGATGAGCAGCAAAGGTTGCAGCAAACTGCTAGAAATCACTGGTTGTGAAGGAAACAATCTGTTATTAGAGGCCAACTGTATTCAGCACCACGCTTTGCATTGCGCTTGAAAGCCACGACATGACTGACAGGTTTTATTTTGTTCTCTAATGCTTTCTCTCTGTTCGTCGCCCTCCTTCAGAGGAAGGTGGCACGCATTTCCCCGCAGACAACAGAGATATGTCAGGTGTGCATCCAGCGATCGATTAGGATTGGACAATTGCATGATTGCATTTGCTCCAAGTGTATCCGGTTTGTGTCAGGAAATGCAACGCTCTGCCCCAGGCGCGGGTCGCGATGCTTCGGCTCAGTGTCAAGATCATTAAACAGAAGAAAGGATAACCGTCAAATCAGTGCACCACAGCAAATGGGGGATTCAAGCTGTGCCTTTTCCTCCTCAGATGTCTGGCATATACTTGAAAGCCTTCCAACGTATAACGATGAGCTTTTCGGGCAATGAGATTGACAGGTTTGCTGCTTTGAACATTTGATTTGTAGGTTCAGCATTAGTAAACCAGGATTACCCTCTGTTTCTACTTCACCACCTAAGTGGATATGAAAGACAGCAGCGCAGTCTTGCTAATTGCTTGTAATTGACCAGAGTAAATCGATCAGAGTCTTGATTTGGTTTGCTGAAGGGCTTCAGAAAGGTTTAAGGGTATGTTTGGAAAGGCTGTCTTCACCATCTGCCAATCTCTCTAACGATTTTGGCTGCAAAAGCCTTAATATAACCCCACCGTGCAGATCCGCAGAAGTCCATCAGCTCACAGAGGGATCTGGGTAGGGATCCACTTAGCACAATCTAGCCATTACACATAGATCAACAGTGATTATTTGAAGAATTACCACCTGTAGTGCATCTGTGTGAAAGGATATTCAGTGGTAACAGCTTTGAAATGCATTAGATATTTCTGCAAATATCAGACTGTTAATGGTGTTTGCTAGGAAAAGTCACTGTTTTTAATGATAATATTAGTAGTCATTTAAACAAACCTTAACACTAAGTGTTAAATTTTGTGCTTAATCCTCATTCTGTATGTGGTAGACATAAGTGATATCTCAAACCAAGCAGTATGTGGAAAATCACCCTAGCAACAACCACAGATTTTCTCCTAACATCATAGAAATGCTCTAGAGAAAAACCAGAACAAACTACCATCATAAAATATCCTAGCAACACCCAGCAACAAGCTAGTAACACCCTAGCAACCATCCGGAAAAACTAACAGCCTCCTTGCGATACATTAGTAACCTTACAGAACATTCTTGTATCTCAAGATCACCTAGCAACTACAAAGAACTACTAACTCCCTCAAAATTACATAACACAGAACAAGCAATGACAAATGCATGGTAACACCCTAGAGCAACCACCTAAAACACCCTAGCAACACTCAAGAACTATCTACCAACCTCATAAAAAATGCTGTAGCAAAAATCCAGAACAAACAACTGTCTTAAAAATTCTAGCAACATCCAGAACACCCTAGCAACCATCCAAAACATCCTAACAACTGCCTAGCAACCACCCAGGACAGCCCAGCAACAACGCTAGAAGGAAAAAACTTGAAACAACCTACCATCTTAAACATCCTAGCATCATCCACAACACCTAAACAACCACCCAGAATAAACTAAGAACTTAGCAATGCCCTAATAACCACACAGAACATTCTACTATCTCAAGATCACCTAGCAACCTCCAGATCACCAGCAGCTGCCTAGCAACACTACCACTCAAACCATCTTACCAACATGCTGGAAACCACATGTAACTACTAACTACTTGAGAATTACATAGCAATCATTCAGAACATCCTTGCAACTGCCTAGTAACACCCTAGCAACCACCCAGAACGCCCTAGCAACACTCAAGAAATGTCTACCAACCTCATAAAAATGTTCTAGCAAAAACCCAGAACAAACAACTGTCTTAAAAATTCTAGCAAGATCCAGAACACCCTAGCAACCATCCTAACAACTGCCTAGCAACCACCCAGGACAGCTCAGCAACAAAGCTAGGAGGAAACCCTAGCACAAACCCAGCAGAACCAACCATCTTAAACATCCTAGCAACACCACAACCACTTAAAGCTTCCTACCAACCTGCTAGAACCACACTACTAACTGCCTGAAACTTACATAGCGATCATTCAGAACATCCTTGCAGCTGCCTAGTAACACACTAGGAAACATCCAGAACATCCTAACAACTGCAAAGCAACACCCTAGCAACCATCCAGATTCCTAGCAGGTGTCTAGCAACACCACAGTAACCACTCAAAGCATCCTAACAACACGCTAGAATCTACACGTAACTGCTGCCTCAAAATAACATAGCAATCATTCAGAGCATCATAGCAACTGCCTAGTAATACCCTAGCAACCATCCAAAACACCCTAACAACCGCCTAGGCACACCCTAGTAATTATTCAGATTACCCTAGCAGCTGTCTAACAACACCATAGCAACCACACAAAGCAGTCTACCTCCTAGAAACCACACAGAACTACTAACTGCCTGAAAATGACCTAGCAACCATCCAGAACATCCTAGTAACTGCCTAGGAGCACCCTAGCAACCATCCAGATAACCCTAGCAGCTGTCAAGCAACACTATAGGAACCACTCAAAGCATCCTACCACCTAGAAACCATACAGAACTACTACCTGGCTGGAAATGACATAGGAATCATTCAGAACATCCTTGTGAATGCCTAGTAAAACCCTAGCAACCATCCAGAACATCCTAACAACTGCCTAGGAACACCCTAGCGACTATCCAGATCACCCTAGCAGCTGCCTAGCAACACCATAGCAACCACGCAAAGCATCCTACCTCCTAGAAACCACACAGAATGACTAACTGGCTGAAAATGACCTAGCAACCATTCAGAACATCCTAGCAACTGCCTAGAAACACCCTAACATCATGCCAGTGCATTTTGCATGGGCAATATCACTCATATTTTCTACAAAACTAAACAAAAGGTTAGTTAAGTGTACAAATACGAGCCATAAAACCGCTTAAAACGTCCTGTTGAGTAGCTGTAGCTATCGTTGAAGATCTCCATCTTCTAATAAATTCCACCAAACAACCTAAGACAAAATGTCAATGATTTGGAGTCTCGTTCTTTGTTGCTCCCTGGTGGCTTCTGTCACCTCAAGTCGGTTCGTTGAGTTTCACCATCACACCGTGTCAATCAATTTAGTGCAGAGCGATTATTTTCAGCCGTGACTGACTGAATGCATGCACAGCAAGCTGGGAGAGTAGGACAGAGAATAAGATACCGAAAAGAGAGAAAGAGCGGGGCAGAAATAATGGGACAGGGCAAATAGATAGAGAACAGCCCATGTATTTGTCATAAAACCAACTGTCAGTCTTTGTCTTGTCACAGTGGAGGAATGACACCTTCTCCCTGTAGGTGTCTCAATCCCTTAATCATATATGGAGCCAGATAGTGTCATGGCTTCCCTATCATACGCTGGGCCGCATAAGAAAACATGCAGCAGCCCAAAGAAAGATTGACATTCCTCTGAGGAATACTATCAGTCTTCGTCCCAAAGTGAATCTTGCGCTTTGAACTGTCAGCCACATCAGGAAGAGCTTATGCTAAGGATTGCACAGTGGGTGATATGGCTACCCTGAGTTTGTTTATCAAAATATGGGATCCTGGGTGTTTAGCTGGATGTCATATTTGAGTTTATAAGACCGTGTTTACTTTTCACCCATACAAATTTGATCTGAATAACAGACGCCACATTTATGTCTGCCGTAAAGCGTGCGGTGTACCGTGTAAAGCGATTGTAGATTTGCAATTCAGTTGTCACTGAAGTAATATGCCACCGGAGAACTCTTAGAGATGAAGTTTGCTTTAAGTCTAGCCTGAAATTAGGGCCTTTTTGCCTCGTGGTAACTTTTAGAAACTTTCAGGAAAATTTGCATCTCAAAGTTTTGCCCTGAGCAACTACCTAGCAACAGCATCCTACTAACCTCCTAGGAACCACACAGAACCATGACCTGCCCCAAAATAATGTAGAACCATTCAGAACATCCAAACGACTGCCTAGCAACACCCTAGCAACCGCTCAGAAAACTGTAGCAACCATCCTGAACAAACTAATAACCTCCTAGCAATGCCTTACTAACCAGACTGCATTAAAATTGCATATCAACCATTCAGAACATCCTATCAAATGCCTAATAACTCCTTAGCAACATTCAGAGCATCCTAACAACTGCCTAGTAACACCCTAGCAACCGCTCAGAACACTTTAGCAACCACCCTAAACAACAACAACAACAAAAAACCTTCTAACAATGCCCTACTAACCTCAGAGAATTACTGTTTTAACATTACATAGCAACTATCCAGAACATCCTAGCAGCTGCCTAGTAACTCCCTAGCAACCTCTCAGAACACTTTAGTAACCACCCTGAACAAACTAAACTCTTAGCAATGGCATAGCAACTACACAGAACGTACTACAATTGTCTCAAGATCAACTAGCAGCATTCAGATTACCATAGCAACTGCCCAGCAACACCATAACAACCACTCAGACCATCCTAACAACCTCCTAGCAATGCCTTACTAACCACACAGTACTACTGGATGAAAACTGCATAACAACTATTCAGAACATCCTAGCAACTCCCTAGCAACATTTCGAACATCCTAACAACTGCCTAGTAACACCCTAGCAACCTCTCAGAACACTTTAGCAACCGCCCTTAACAAACAACCTCCTAGGAATGCCCTACTAACCACACAGAACTACTAACTTTCTTAAAGTTACATAGTAACTGTCCAGAAAATCCTAGCAGCTGGCTAGTGACTTCCTAGCAACATCAGAACATCCTAACAACTTCCTAGTAACACCCTAATGACCACTCTGAAGACTGTAGCAACCACCCTGAACAAACTAACTTCCTAGAAATGCATTACTAGCCACTTAGAACATTGACTCAAAATCAATTAGCAACATTCAGTTTAGCTCACTGTGCTGAGTAGTGGCACCTAATTACAATATCAGCTTACAATGTATAAAAATGTAAAACGACGCAGGTATTCCACTGGTGCTCCGGTACCTTTCTGCCTGTATAACTTGCTAATCTGACCTTTGCTCAGGTAGCTAGAGGCAAAATCGTCTGGACAGAAGCCTGGTTTCTAGACAAAACACTGACCTTATTTCTGCACTGTATGCATATTCACAGTGGACCGGTCTCCTGTGCACTTAGCAAAGCAAATATCACCGACCCATGCACATTAAGGGACAGGTTCATAAAATGCAGGTTCAAACGTTTAACTTCAGAAGACCAAAAACCATGACATGATGAAAACACTAGCAATATACCAGTGGAAAAGATCCTGCAAGTTTTCATTACTTTTTGTATGTTTTAAATGACCTTAAAGTTGAAAAGTGAATTGTTCACTTGAAAGTAAATATGTTCTGCACCAAAAAAAAAAAAAAAAAAAATAATAATAATAATAAAATAAATAAATAAAAATGCAAAAATTAAACAAAATAAACTGAACTGTCAATTAAAATAAATATAAAAAATCTTAATATTAAAAATAAAATAAAATAAAATCTCAAAATACATAAACAAAAAACTAATGCAATATTATGGATTTAATGATTAAACTTACATAATAATTTTAAAAAGTCCAAATTAAAATAAATAAAATAAAAACTTCTAAATAAATAAATAACCCTAATAAAATAACAGAAAAATACTCCAAATATAAAAGATCATCTAAATGCAATATTATGGATTTAATGACTGTTTATATGCACAGCTTTTTGCTGACCCATATTAAATTCAATCTGATTGCAGATTCCCAATATACTACTGCTACAGGCCTACAAAAAAAAACTATCTGTTTACATGTGCGCTATATGTATTCGAAACTAAATTTATCATAACATCAAGAGGATCTTGAATCTTGTCAGTAGTCCTGTCAGACGTCAGCTGTGTATCCAGTTTGGATACTCAATATGAAAGGCACATTTGCCTTTCTAACACATCTAAACATGTCAGACAAGCTCTTTTCATGTTGCTAATCTCACATGTTGCTAACCAAACAAATCAGAAGCAAAGTTTTATTATACTTTCAATTATACTTCTTTAAGGTATCAAAAAGATGCAATTAGGCCATTCCTTGCATTACGCAGAATAGTATTAATGCGTTCATAGAAATTAATTGTCTGATTCTGAACACTTTAACACGTTTCACGTGCCTACAATTCTGATGTGGTTAACAAAAGCTGATTATATTTAGTTTTATAGCTGGCGGAACCAAATGAACAAAAGCCCCTTGTGAACTTTCATTTCAGACTCAATTTATACTAACTCGACATCAATGTGAATTATTCACTGATAGAAAAACATGTATAAACAGCTTTAAGATGATGATTAACGGTTAGCCTGTGTAGCAAAGCCTAGGGTGAGGAGAACAATCATCTCGTCAGTTCATTTTCTTCAATGCTAATTTGCATTTTAATTCAGCCACGTTCGCTCATTCTTGTTTATGCTAATTGTCTCCTAACCCAAGTGGTAGCCATTTTTCCTCCTCACAAGAGTCATCCAGGTATATTTGCATGTGGCTTTTTGTAAAAGAGTCATCTCTTAAGAGGCATTCTCTGTAATAGCTGTCCTCTTGTCTCTCAGGTAGTCACCAAACACACTTGGTAAAGATGCCACGGTAATGACGGAGTCTTTTAGCAGTGTCATGGGAAAAGAGCTGATGTTTGCAGGAATGGAGACTGTCAAAGGTGTTCAGAAAAAATGGCCGTAAGGGGAATTGCCAACTCAAAGCGTACTTCAAGGAGCATTTTTTGGTAACAAATCTGATGAAATGGTGATGAAGCCTGCTGGAAATACAAGTCTCTAATGAAATGTCTTGAATGAAGAACAAATGGAGATTTTTATTCTATTTTTTTCAGAAGGACTAGGGTTGGGTATCGAAAATCAATTCCGATTCCAGAATCGGACACTTAAAGGGGTCATCGGATGCCCATTTTCCACAAGTTGATATGATTCTTTAGGGTCTTAATGAAAAGTCTCTAATATACTTTGATTAAAAATTCTCAATGGTTTTGTAAAACAACACCCTTTTTACCTTGCAAAAATCAGCTCTGCAAAAATCATCTCATTCTAAGGGGTTGTTCCTTTAAATGCAAATGAGCTCTGCTCACCCCGCCCCTCTCTTCTCTCTGTGGAAAGATGGTCTTGTTTACATTAGCCGGATTTAGCCGCGTTTAGCCGCTAAACTTCCTAACTACCACGTTATAAGGAAAGGCGATCGCAAAGATTCATAAAAAAAAAAACGCTTATACTCACTTCTGCAGTAAGTGAAGCTGGATCATGAATGATTCGCGCGAACATAGACGGATATTTGTAGATCGGGAGGCGCATTCCTTTCACAAACAAACATAATCCACTGCATCTTCAGCGGCTCAGATGTCGGGAGTAAATGGTGACCACTATGTTCTTATTACATCCAGCAACACAACACCTCAATCGCTCAATCAGAGATATTCTTGTCTAACCTACATCCCTGCTCTGGCATCAAAACATGGAAAGTTACTGGACTGTGACAGCTGGTCTAAGGTAAGAGCTCATGTCAATCAACTATCGTGGGCGCGGCATCTGAGAACGGCTCGATTTGAAAAAGGGGATATTATTTTTACAGATTAATTAAAAACCACTGCATGGATTTTTATCATTATAGGGTAGATTTGTACATACACTGCCAACGCACATTAATGTTCAAACAACATGAAAAAGTGAACTTAGCATCCGATGACCCCTTTAAGGTCAGGAATCGGATACTTCTTGTAATATTAAAATTTCGATTCCGCCTATCGATTCCTATATGCGGTTCTTTTTTTTCATCTGTGAGGACCCGACCTAGTGAGCTCCCAGGACCTTGCTCGCCAATCTAAGCGCATAGCGCTCCAAAGTATGGCTACACTTGCAATCAGAAGTTGAAAAAGCAAAGTAGCCTATAATATTTGTAATAAGCTAAACATGTTGCAATAGATGTGTCACCACCAATATGACAAAGCATTTTAATTTAACAGATTGTTAAAGACCAACATGATTCTGTTCCTAAATTACAATGATTCATCAGTTTGATTCCTCAACCTTTCTTCCGTGCAGCGTACGATCAGTGTGATTTGAACATTCAAATCTGCGTTTGTGCTGCCGCTGACCTAAAGAGAGGCACTGTCATGTATATGAATGAAACAGTTTCACAGTCTTCACAACCACATAGTTCATTATTTCTGTGTTACACACATTCAAATAATCACAGTACTGGGATAAAAGTTCATAGTCCGGATATAAACTAGATGGTGAAAGGGGGCTGTTAATAATGTATTTGTCTTTGATCATTCATTCAAAAACACTGATTCATCCAGTAATGAACCAAGTAAACCTTGAGTGAATCACTGAATCTACTAATTTACTTATAAATTAGGCCTACATGTGATTTTGTTTGGTTGTCTAATGTTTTTTTTTTTTTCTTCGGAATCGTAAGAGAATCACAACTTCCATTTAAAACAACAACAACAACCCAATTTATCCAAAATCACACAGCACTATTTTGCAAACAGCTCTTAAGTGAATCTTGTTTTTATGTAGCCTGTTGATTTTTGTTCATGGTATTCAGCTGCAACTAAATGTTTAGCAAAAAAAGAAACAGAATAAATATGCTTGATATCATCTTTTATTCACATTGGAATTGAAACCGGGAATCGAAAAGAATCAGAATCGATAAGCAGAATTGGAATCGGAATAGATAATATTCTAACAATACCCAACCCTAGGAAGGACACTCAAGATTTTCTCAGATTTGCTAAAACACCAAAGTCTAAGATCTCCAAAAATGATATTATACATATTTTCCAAAAGTATTGAAACTAAATATGTACTTCTGCATTTCCAATTAAAATAAAATTATATATACAGTATATATAGTTCATTTGGACCAATGTAGTAGTTTTCTTTGCTTTTCTTCACAATTTGTGAGGTGTTTTAGAATGAGATGAATGAGTAAATGATTCAATGACTCACTTACAAAGGCACTGAATAACAGTTCTATCTACTCTTTTTATTCAGATTTTGCAGAAACAGTATGAGTAGTATGCTAGTATGGTATTTTAAAGTCAGATTTAGTCAGCTGTTTCATTCCCAAATGAATGAATGATTAAACGAATTGGTTAAATCAATGATGCAATGACTAACTAAAAATGGTCATTTGTTTTGCCCCTGAATGAATCGGTTGACTCAAAGATGGTCAGAAAAATCCCCACTAGTAATTTTAACTGTAATTGTTACCACTAACTAGATGCTCTGAGTAAAATTTTGCATACTTTATCTTATCCTATTTAGGTTTCATCTTTGTGTTCTCAATATGTGACAAATGCTGACTTTTCCTACTTCGATGCACCATCATGAGGCGGCACTTTCAGTTCTGCTGAGTTTGTATCACCTGCTGATTAGCAAACAGTTGTTTATTTGCAGGCGTTTGCTGACACATCCACCTGTTTCATTAGATGGCCTCAATCTGGCCAAACTCTCCCTCAGTCCCATATACATCAATATATTACCGTTTCAATTCCTTTCTACCAGCTTTTAAAGCAAGATGCACAGGAGAAACCGTGATTAACACTCCAGACCAACAGCCTATCCAGCACAACACAAGATTATTTGCAGTAATTCCCCAGTTCTGCTGAGGGAGTGTTGGAGCGAACAATTCTCTTATCAGCGTCTGAAGGAGTGTGTGGATCTGCTAACTCACACTCGAATCTCACGGTGTGTGAAAGACTTCATCAGACTCTTGTTTCGGGCTGAAATGGAATTGGTCTCCAAATTTCTCTTGCGGTGTCTCTGTCAGAGTTGATCATCCCTACATCGTCATCACCCTGTCTCTTGACATTTTCTGCCGGTTCACTAAGAAGAGGAAGATATCACTGCGAAAACATTAACAAGTATTAAATATTTACCAAACACCAATGCCGTGGCACGGCTGTTTTACATGCTCCGACATGTTAAACTGTGGCATACAAGTACAGTAGGTGTCACGAGTTTGTTGCCTGGTCTCATTCTGCCTCATTTCTTATCCTTTCTCCACCATATATATATATATATATATATAAACAAAATGTACAAAAAAAAAAATTAAGGTATTGGTTACAGTGTTTACAATTCTTCTTAATGCTACGTGTATGTTACATTGTGGTGTTATTTAGCTTTTTTTAGCAATAAAAACCATTCACTTTACATCACTTAAATTCTACACTGGAAGCATCTGCTCTGCTCATCCAGTCGCGCACAGTGCAGCAGAAATCAGATTTTACAGATCACGTGATGAGAGTAAAGGTCATTGCACACTGAGTCCGAAATTTTTGTATGCGTTTTTTCATATTTGTCATCCTTTCCTATCAAAATGCTTGCTACGGATGCAAAAACGCAGAAAATCGAACCTGATGCAATTTTTTTTATGACGGACGAAAGTTTCAGAGGTAAACGTGATTGTCACAATGGGAGGTCCTATTTATTTTTTATGGCTTACAGACTACTACTCGTCGTGCAACAAAGCCTTATGGTGTGTGCACACTTGAGTGACAATGTGTCATGCGAATTTCATGCTCAAGTTTCACAGAAGTCACGACTGAGGCGAATATTGCTCATTCGCCCCATTTGCGTCATCCATACTGTATTAGTATCGTATTCGCTTCGCCTTTGCATTTTGCATGTAATCTAACTGTGCAAATAACTGAATTCGCTTTTGGTGAATTTCATTACCCCGCATTTTGAGAGTGGGTCCCTGATGTGTGCAAATTAGGCTACATACTAGGGCTGCAACAATTCCTCGATTTTTAAAAATCCTCCTGCAAAATACCGTAAGTGGCGCATTCCACTATCAAAAAATCATAATAAATCATAATGCTATTAAGAATTTACTAACGCTACAATTCAATCAAATAAATATATGCAGTGCAGGTTTAATATATCTGCTTCAATTATTTGCATGCATGTAGGTTACGTACATGCATTTTAGAGCGGCTCGGTTCACAGTAAATGCTGCTACACAAACTGTTATCTTTAACACGTGTGGAGCGTCTCAAACTCCACCTCTGCATATTGCTGTGAGTTTGGGTTTATTATAACGTTCATCTGGGAATGCAACGTGCATTATTTAATGGGATTTGTAAGGTAAATCATATATAAACCTACGCAAACACAGGAGAATACATCATTATCTTTCTCAATATGCTAACTGTTCATTGCGATTTCAAAATAAAAGTTTAAGCCCTCACTCTGAGTTTGCTCATTTTGATGTTCACATATTCAAGAAAATTACAGTGGCTGTAGCTTTTCTATCATAAAGAAATGGCCAAATATTAAAGATTAAGTGGACATTTGAATTAAACGTTGTTTAGTCAATATTAAACACGGATTAGATTGTGCAGTAAAGTGTAAAAACAATCATCAGGTCATTTGTTTTAATGCGTAATGTACATTAGCTCTATTGTTTATAATACATTATGTATTTTAACAGTTTTGTTCAATAAAACCATATGATTACTTGCTTTTGAAATAATTATTATTGCCTCACTGCTATTATATATGTATTTTAAGTCATTTTAAAAGCTATTGTTCACTTTGGCCTATTTTAATGCTACAAAAAATTTATTATAATGATCCAATTACTCGATTAATCGTCAGAATAATCAACAGATTACTCAATTACCAAAATAATCGTTAGTGACAGTCCTACATACAGTACAATAGCTCCCAATATCAAAGCAATCTTAGGATGTGCTGTGTAGTTGTAATAATCCCTTAGCTCTGTATCATGCTTGATGAAAAATTTGGTCTCTGTGTGAGAGTACTGAGAGAGTACTTTGATTATATTTGCCCTTATTGTTTGCACTTAATAAGACTGAACTGAAAAAACTGTGTGCTCTTTATTTTAATTTATACTGTTTTTATTTCTGAGTTCAATTTGTTGAAAGCAGTTCAGTTAGGAGCTCACACACAGCTTCAATCAGAAGTTCTAGAAGCTCATAATTCATGCATTGAGGTCTGATGAGACTTGTGTGAAATCATACAGTAGAGAAGCCATTCTGTTGAGAAACCTTTTTCACTGCTTGTGAATTGTTGCCTTTTACTGCATATGTGAGCCTGGACCACTAAACCAGTCATAAGTGTAAATTTCTCGAAATTAAAATTTATACATTGTCTGAAAGCTGAATTAAATAAGCTTTCCATTGATGTATTTGTTAGGAAAGGACATTATTTGGCCGAGATACAACTATTTGAAAATCTGGTATCTGATGGTGCAGAAAAAAAAAAAATAAAAAAAATAAATCAAAATAATGAGAAAATCGCCCCAAATTGTCCAAATGAAGTTCATAGCAATGCATATTACTAATCAAAAATTACGTTTTGATATATTTACGGTGGGAATTTTACAAAATATCTTCATGGAACATGATCTTTAGTTAATATCCTAATGATTTTTGGCATAAAGGAAAAGTCGATAAATTTGACCCATCCAATGTATTTTTGGCTATTGCTACAAATATACCCGTGCAACATAAGACTGGTTTTGTGGTCCAGGGCCGCATATGATAATTCATACTCAGTAGATCTGAAATGATATTCATTAAAAGATGATAAGTTAGAACTCAAAATGCATCTGCTTTTCCAGTCATGTATTTTGTCTCATTCCATTCTTGTGAACCCAATCTCGTCTCGTAAGCTGTCTCGTCACACCCCTATTAATAAGTGATCAGACTTTATCCTGGTGGAGAACGCAAGCAATCCCACAGACTTACATTGACTACATCTCGCAATTCATAGAGACTCTTTTGACTCAATTCAGCTAGCAAACAAGTACCTAGCCACCACTTTCAACAACCCTAACCTACAGTAGCAATGCCCTTGTCCTACATACCCTGACAAAATCAAGTAATTAATGCGAAAGCAACCACCCATGTCATTGTACTATTTGCACATATTTTGTGCATTTATTTACAAAACTGAAGTGTGGCTCATTTACAAAATCTGAATTACGGCATTTAGGATAAACTCCATCCTCAACACTACTCTTGTGCTGCCTTTTTTCTGCCTCCTTCAGGAAATGCAAATCTACTTTAGCATCTGTAAATGAAAATGAAAAGTAATGATAATTTTCCAGAGTGGAGGACAAAGAGAACGAGCACATCCGAGGAAACCTCCACTTGTTTCCTGTGACTTGTTTGCTAACAGCTATTCTCAGTTGAATTCAATTGACTTGATCAGTTCTGCATCACTGAAACATGAGGAAGCTCCGTAAGTGTTGCCAGCTGCTGCCGAGCACCAAGACAAAACAAACACGCAGCCAGACACCTATACGAACATTTGAACACACGCCGAATCACACACCCGCAAACACAAAGACATCAATCTCTCAGGTGCACGCGGCAGCCGGCACCTTAGATTGCGTCCTTTGATGCTGCAGCCGTTTCCTGTTTAATATTCCACTCAGTCGCACTCGGAAGACCAAGTGCTTGGGGGACATCACAATGTAGGAGTGTGTTAACATTTCGAGGCTGACACGGGAGCGAAGAGAAGGAATATAGAGGAATGATTGAGTGATAAAAAACAGTCGGATAAAGAGAAAAAATATGGGTAACTCCCTAGATTTTATTCCTAATAAATCTTGCCAACGACACGTGGGTTTACCGCTCACAATGATCCCCTTTAAGCAACTGTCATGAACGTGAGGACATTTCCAGAGGAAAATGTTATTGTTCAACGGTTGCTCTTTTATAGCTCAGGAGATTGAGTGGGGTTATCCGTTCCATGTACAGACATAAGTCAACCAAAAATGAAAATTGTGTTAGTATTTACTCACCTCCAGTTTGCTCTGAACCCGAATTATGCTATTTTTTGTGCAAAACAAAAGTTTGGAAGAATCAGTATGCATCTGTCAATGTCTAAAGCAATAACAAATGCTACAAATGCATCATAAAAAGTAGCTCGTACGACCTCTGCACTTTAAAAATTGCACACAGAGGAAATGACTTGGTGCACGAATCGTGTCTACTTTTGTGACTCTTTTTTGTGGTGCTTTTTGGCATTTTTTTTTCTTTTTTTGAGCTTGACAGCTCCTGGTCACAATGAACTATGAAAATGGAATGCAATTTCCACAGAAATAACTACAATATATGGGTTTGGAAAAACTTTAGAGAATTTTTATTTCTTGTGAACTTTTCCATTAACTTTGTTGCTTAGGATTTTAAAAATATAGAGCTATATAATTAATGTTAATGTAAAATGAATGCAAATCATTTAAAAATATGAAATATTTTCAAGCAAATTTTATGTAAAAATAATGCAAAACTTAAAAAAAAATTCTGCAATTTGATATCAAATGTGAAAGTATTGTAATGCAAAATTAATGTCAATTAAAAAATAAATTCTAATTAAATATGAAGCACTGCCCAGATAATTTAGTCTTGAAAAACTTGTTTTTTTTTTTTTGGTAATGTGAGCTCACACTGAAATCTCTGACATCTGACTGGACCGTCTTCACACTTGGTTTGATTACTTGATCCAAACTGAGGTGTGATTCTGCCAATCTTTTTTGATACTGTATTATTGTATGCATAATCTAACCACTTTTGTGATGCTTTTTTTGTAGTGCTTTTTGACATTTTCTTTTCTTTTTTGAGCTTGAGAGCTCCTGGTCACAATGAACTATGAAAATGGAATGTAATTTCCACAGAAATAGCTACAATATATCGGTTTGGAAAAACTGTGGAGGACTTTTATTCTTGTGAACTTTTTCATTACCTTTGTCGCTTAGAATTTGAAGAATATAGAACTATAAAATTAATGTTAATGTAAAATGAATGCAAATCATTTAAATATGAAATGTTTTGTGTAAATTTAATGCAAAATAATGCAAAACTTTAAATATTATACTGCCATTTGATATCAAATGTGAAAGTATTGTAATGCAAAATTAATGTAAATGTAAAAAAAAAAAAAAAAAATCTAATTAAATCTCAAGCACAGCCCAGATAATTTGGTTTTAGAAAACTTTTTTTTTTTTTTTTTTTTTTCAAATATGTGAGTACAGACTGAGATCTCCTTTACATCTCATTGCAGATTATACTTTGAGATCTTTTTTTTTAACCGTCCTCACACATCCAAACTGGGGTGTGATTCAGCCAGTCTCATTTGATACTGTATTATTGTATGCAAAATGCAACTTGTGCAAATTATACAAAAAAGAGCTTTCTTTCCTGCTAGAAAGACAGATTGCATGTGAACCAATTGTAAACCATATAAACTCCATGATCAAATAGACTCAGGCCTGCACCAAAATCTCAAGCGCTTCAGAAACTCTAAAGGAGAAACCAATGAGATTACTATTTCTCAGGAGAGCTAATCAGAGAATCGGGAGACTCTGAGATGCCGTCTAGGAGAACCAGACGAGAAGAGTGATTTTTCTTTCCCACAGGCCGGATCCAGCGCTCACCTATGAAATCGAGCCGTAATAGCTCTTTCAGATGCATCGCACCTAGCCTCTCTTGATAAACGCATAGATAGCAAGCGAGCACGCGCGGTCGATAATGCAGTGAGCGCGTGGGCACCGTCCATTAAATAGCAGTTAATTACCCTGCACTGGAGATGAAAGGCTCATTTGTGAAACGGCCTCCTTCTCGCATTGATGAAATAGCTCTTCAAGTTCACACGCGCGCTCTCGCGCAAACAAATGCGCACGTTCGACACGTGTGGCATCCTAATGACGGCGCTTCAATCACAGGTAAAATTTCGCACGATCGTGACGCATCCCTAAAGGAGGGAAAACGACAGATGTTTATATATAGAACGGTTTCCAGGGGTGAATTTCCAATGTGTGAATAATTCATGAGCCTTCATTACTGTTATCGACCGTTTCCTGTGTCCTCTCGCGCGGCCAAACCTAACAGATAATGTCTTCCTCTGATAGAGGGGTGATTGATTTAAGTGCAGGCTTGTTTCTGAACGGGACAGTTTTCCCCTTCGACAAGGTTTCCTGCTCTTCCCACTTCTTTGTTTTCTCCACACACACACACACACACGCACGCACACACGCGCTCAAATTCACTCTGCTCCATTGCATCCCAAGCAGGCGTATTAGTAATCCATCAATGCTATTTCCAGTCCGTGGTCTCGCTGGCTGGCAGGGAGGAAAAAGGATTGGAGGAGAGACCTTGGACGCAGACAGTCCTTCGGCTTGCCATCGTGGCAAAATAATCACACAAAGGTGTCTGTGTGTCCCTAGCCCGGACTTCTGGAAAAAGGGGGATGTGAGCGGAAGAGATAAAGAAGGTAAACAAAACCGGTGACATACGCACTCGGTCCCGGGAGGCTCTGCCACATAATATAGCCGTGTCACGGGCTAGCGTGTGCCGTGGAAGTCCGGATAGGGCTTGGAGTACGGAGTCGGGTGGGTGGATGATGTTTGTTTGTTTTTTGGACCATGTCATGGCGCGTGGGTGCCAAACAGGCAGTGTATTGTAGCTCAACCTGGACTTGGAAGTACTGGGACTGAAAGAAAGAGAGAAAAAGAGAGACGGGTTACATTCACAATAGCATACTAGCAATCACCGTTTTTATGCAGTATATACGTTGTGAACAGTACCAGATGACATTACTGTATATACTAGAATTTGCCGCAATTCATCATCATCTGCAATTTTTAAGATATCTTAACAGAAAATTTGATTAATGGGGTTGTAAAGGGTTAGGGTTAGGGTTATAACCCTATACATATATGCAGTATATATAAGAATGGACATAAGTGGTGCACAGGTGCACAGGCGCAATCAAAAAATGAACAGCTCAGACTGCTCATTTGCACACTGACATGGTTGACAGCTGTTGCAAAATCACTGTTTTACATCTAACTGTAATATTTTATAAGATTTCCATTCAAACTGAAACCATAAATCTTGGATATGCACTGCCAGTTCCAGAGCAAAATGGAAAACTGGGACATTTTATTCACTGACGTGCTTCACTTGGCAGAGCTACAACTGCCAGTGCATATATGTATTTGACAGCAATGCACCAAAATGAAAGCTTGCTGATTTTAGGTTTAAAATGAATGCAAAGTCATAATAAATATAAAAGAAAAATATCGAAAAAGTGTTATAAAGAAATAAAACAATATTGAAAAATGTTAGCAATGTATTTTTTTGAGTATACTATAAATTATTAAATTTATTTAATGCTTTTTATTTTAAATTATAACACTATTGTCACAATTGACCCTTTGCAGACAGCTTGATTGACAGGTGAGAAGACCATAATAATAATAAATAAATAAATAAATAAATAAATAAATAAATAAATAAAAAATTATATATATATCTCTATCTCTCTCTCTCTCTCTCTCTCTCTATATATATATATATGATTTATATTCATAGATAAATATAAATATAAATATAAATATAACTGTAATAGTATTTAAATACTATTAAAATGAATGAATTTGACAGTGCGTTAATGTTAAAACTTGTGCCATGTTCAGAATGGAATACTATAATGTACTGCATAATACAAATCATACTGTTAAAATAGTGAATATCAGATTGATAAACACTTCAAATATTGTTCAAACACAATATGTTAGCATGCTATTCCAAACACTGCTGTTTATCTTTTATACATGCTGTTTCACATTTATTAAATAATTCAGTTCAAACCATACTACATAAAAATAGGTAGAATGGTAGGTAGCATACAGTAACACTGCACAGTGTGCAATAAGCAGTATGCTAGAACTCCATTCCAGACACAGGCATAGAACAGTGTGTATGTGTGTGTGCAAGAAAGAGGAAGAGAGAAAGCCAGCAGGGGATGCAAGCACGTGTCCCAGAAGTCTGTGCTCTGAGAACGTGCCGCCACTAGATGGCAGGCTTGTGCGCTGAATCCTATGTCACCGTCCCTTCAATAGAATATACCGCTCTTGCTCTCTCTCTCTCTTTAACACAGACACATCTTGAGAAATCGTGTGAGCACCAGTGCCTTTTTTCTTACAGCAGGGAATCGAACATTGTGTTTCCAGAATCGATGTGATGTGCTTGAAAAATGTGATGTTTTTCAGAGCGCACGTTGACTGTTTGTTTTAATGCAGTCTCCTGCTTTCTCATCACCTGCTTTTGTGTCCCTCCCCGTCTGCGCTATCAGCCTCAAACAAACTACAAAGAGTTTGTGTGCTGCTCAAAAGAACTGAGGCTTAAAATCAAGAGAGGAGACTAGATGAGGGCCAGTGCTAGCTGAAAATGAAAGACCCCTTATGTTAGCCATAACACAACCTGTTAAACAAGAATGTATGCTAGTGAGAACCCTAAAGCAAAGTCCCAATTCAGAGGCTGCATTCTTCGAAGGACGCAGACTTCAAAGGGCATGTCTTCGAAGGTCAGACCGAGTGTTGTTAAATGGGACGGTCTAGCCTAGGGAGGCTTGCTCTTGTCGCTTAGCAACTGTGACAGCTGCTGTTGACGAGTGGGAAGTAACGTTTTTAAAAGTTACATTCAAACGTCTGAAAACGAAACACGATTTTCACAACCTGTTCAAATATGTTCAACTTGGTCCATTTTTGTACATAAAAAGTATAAACTATCTATAAAATCGCATCCTAATAAGTTATGTCAACATTTAAATCAGTGTCTTTCTTTATTGTTAGACATGAGTTGGGGCGCTTGCCAGGCCTAATAACAAACTCTTTATGCCCTGGTGAAAATCCCAGCATATTCTGGTAGATATGTTTTGATGCTGGTTTAAGCTGGTCCTTTGCTGGTTTTTGCTGATCATGTTGCTGGTCAAGGACCAGCATAAACCAGCAAAGGACCAGCTTAAACCAGCATCAAAACATACCTACCAGCATATGCTGGGTTTTTCACCAGGGTGCTAGTTACTAATCCTATCAAAAACACTTTATGCTAGCTTAGAAATACTAGCCATAACAACAAACTTTTCGCACAGGTGACAATTACTAAACCTACCAACAAACACTTTATTCTAGCTTAGCAATGCTAGCATATATGCTAGCTGACAATAAACTTAAGCTATTTGAGAGATACGTATGCTAAGCCAACTCTAATGGCAAATGCTTTATGCTATAGTGATAGTTACTAATCTTAGCAAGTTTCATTAAGAAATACTAGCCACACAACAAAGCCCTTTATGCTAGCTGACAGATATTAGTTCTAAAAATACCTCTAAACCTCTAAAAGCAAAATGTATGCTAGTTGAGAAATACAAACATTAACTCAGTCTTAACAACAAACTCTTTAAGCTAGTGACACTTACTAAGGCCCCCAAAAACACTTCATGCTAGCTTAGAAATACTAGACCTAACAACAATCTCTTCAATATAGTGAAAATTGCTAACCCTACAAAAAACACTTTGTTAGCTTAGAAATGCTAGCTTATATGCAAGCTGAAAATATGCTATTTAAGAGATACATATGCTAACAGCAAACTCTCTGCTATAGTTACTAATCTTAGCAAGTTTAGTCAAGAAATACTAGCCACACAACAAAACCCTTAATGCTAGCTGACAGATATTAGCTCTTTTTTTTTTTTTTTCCCCAGCAGGGTAATTTTAGCAAAAACACTGTTAGCTTAGAAATGTTGGCTAAAACAATAGACTTTTTATGCTAGCTGACAAACTTATAATGCTAGTTCTAAGATACACCTTGTCAACCCTAAGAACAAACTACTAATCTTAGCAAGTTTAGTTAAGAAATACTAGCCACACAACAAAACCCTTCATGCTAGCTGACAGATATTAATTCTAAAAAAAAAAACAAAAAACAAAAAAAAAAACTCTTAGGGCAAAATGTGTGCTAGTTGAGAAAAAAAAACATTAACTCAACCCTAAAATCAAACTCTTTATGCTAGTGACACAAACTAACCCCAACAAAACACTTTATGCTAACTTAGAAATGCTAGCACTAACTGCAAACTTTTTATGGTGACAATTACTCACCCTAGCAAAAACACTGTTAGCTTAGAAATGTTACCCATTACAATAAAATGTTATGCTAGCTGACAATCAGTGTTGTGCAAGTTACTTCCAAAATGTAATGCATTATATATTACTAGTTACTGTCTTTTTTAACTGTCTTTTACAATATTACTGTCTCTAAATTGTAATGTGTTACACTACTTTTAAGTTACTTTCACCAAAATATCCACAGAAGCATGACTAGGCATTATAAAATACCAAAATATAGTTTATTGCTGCTCATAATACATCCAGTGGAGGGTAATGAGGTAGGTCAATATAGCATAAAATTAAATGTTATAATGAAATGTTATAAAGTGAAATGTTATAATGTACAAACAATAAACACAATACTTAGCCTATAGACTATTGAACGCTTTTCGGAACAAAACAAGAATGAAATATACAGTATAAACAAGCCAAAACGAATTAGGCTAATTTGAAGCGAAACTGAAAGCAAGCGCAGCCTACCTCTCTCATTCGGCATGAATCCAATTAAATGTGTCCATATTCGCAATGTATTTGATTGCTAAACTATTATTTATTAGTAAACCAGGCTTTGTACTTAACACACGTAAAAACATCCTCACCTCAGGCTGAACGGCACGGATTGTACTACGCAGTACGCACATTTTAATTAATCAGTGTTTGGTTGACTGTATTTTATTCTGATAATGAACAGGCTGCAACGTTTGCAATGCTTTATGTGTGCGCGTGAGGCGTCGGCGCGATCGAACAGCGGAAACAAACAACAGAAAAATACAAAAAAATAATTACTTTTATTTCTGTCATCTCGTTTTTCTTTCCGTAACTTTCGACGAGCGCCGCGCCACACAAACATGAACCAAACTCAGCAGCATATGTCACTCAGTCTTTTCCTTTTGTTTTGTTAATCTGTTAATTAGGCTATTTAAGTTAAATGTATTTCGCATATTCATTCATCTGATATATAGACTATGATTTGATAAAAACAGATTTTGTTATTTTTAGTTTAACTTAATTTTTCTTGCTCGTCTACGCTCGTCCGCCGCATTCTTTCTCTTCTCAGACCCCGCAGCTCTCTCTCACTCCGTTAGTTTAGTTAGTGGCACCAGTCCAGGTGTTTCCAGAATTATTCGTGCTATTTCTCCTTGTTAAGAGTTTGGTGTTGCACATAGATTACACCTGATTATGCATTCTTATTCTTTTCTCTAATGAAATGAATAAAACGGGAGTGTGTCTCACACATGCAGAATCTGTCTCAGCAGTCATCGAATTTCAGCAACAGGAAATAGACAAACTATTTTACACATGGATTTTTTTCTCTGGTGCTGTTTTGCAGTGTTGGTAAATTCACTGCTTAAATTTGAGTTAAAATATGTTGTTGTAACTTGTGTTACTCAGATTGTAGCGAGTAATATTATTACCCAAAATTGATTAGTAATGTGTTATATTACTGCGTTACAGCAAAAAGTAATATACTACTGTAATATTATTACTTTTGTAATGCGTTACTCCCAACACTGCTGACAATAAACGTATCACGATAGTTCTGAGATACACCTTGTCAACCCTAAGAACAAACTACTGATCTTAGCAAGTTTAGTTAAGAAATATAACCACCAAACAAAAACTCTGTTAGCTTAGAAGTGCTAGCCTAAATGTAACCTGACAATAAACTTATGCTAACTAAACCTCTAAAAGCAAATGCTAGTTGAGAGACACAAACACTAACTCAACGCTAACAACAAACTCTATGCTAGTGATGCCAAATAGCACCAACAAAACATTTTATCCTAGCTTAGAAATGCTAGCCATAACAATACCCTGGTGAAAAAAACAGCATATGCTGGTAGGTATGTTTTGATGCTGGGATGCTGGTTAGGTAGGTTTTGATGCTGGTTTAAGCTGGTCCTTTGCTGGTTTATGCTGGTCCTTTGCTTGTTCATGCTGGTCCTTGACCAGCAACATGACCAGCAAAAACCAGCAAAGGACCAGCTTAAACCAGCTAAGGACCAGCATAAACCTGCAAAGGACCAGCTTAAACCAGCATCAAAACCTACCTAACCAGCATTCCAGCATCAAAACATACCTACCAGCATATGCTGTTTTTTTCACCAGGGTAAACTCTTAATGCTAGTTCTGAGATACACCTTGTCAACCCTAACAACAAACTCTTTATCCTTGCTGAAAAACAAACAAACAAACAAAAAAACAGCTAAAACCAGCCTAGGTAGGTTGGCTGGTTTTAGCTGGTCTCCCAGCCTCGCTAGGCTGATCAGGCTGGTTTTAGCAGTTTTTTTTTTTTTTTTTTTTTTTTTTTTTTCCAGCAGGGTGCTATAATGATAGTTATATATTCCAAGAAAAACACTTTATAATAGCTTAGAAATAGCCATAACAAAAAACTCTTCATGCTAGCTGACATATGCTAATTCTAACAATAAACTCTTTCTGCTAGATAAGATAATAACTCGACCCACACCAAACTATTTATGCTTGCCATAACAATAAACTCTTTATGAGACAACTGCAAATAGCAACAAACACTTTATACTAGCTATGCTAGTTGTAAGGTACTGACAGACTGACAAACTCAAAATTCAACCTTATGCCTCTTACAAAAATTGTACCATGATATTTACATGGTACTTTTTGGCTTTTTTTTTTTTTGAAGTGATATATAGAAAATGTTCTGTTTTTAAACATGTTCCATGGTATTTTTCCCAGATACCATGAAACATGAATATGATAATCTACAGTACATCTCAAAGTACCATAGCATTACCATATGCCACCATAGCTGTACTATGTATGTTAATATCATAAACGTACAGTACCATAATAAATCGTCTAATGTCATCACTGTACCACCACATTTGTAAAGGGAGTTAATTTTATTTGCCTTAATAGTGTGTGAGTAATCTTAAGCATGTGTTATGGACGTCATTAATCTCTCCACAGCTATATTTAGACGAAAATCTGCCTGACGTTCATTCAGAAAAATTGGTTGTGACATCATATTAGAGATATGAGACACAGACAAGGCAGCATTCCGCCTGGTGCCAGCTCTGCGTGGGAGCGCACGTGTCCTATGCCAAGTTACCAGACGTGCACTTGAATACAGCAGTAGTTTTTCCCTGACAGGCTTTTTAGCTTCGAGGCCATGCTACGCTCCAAACCCACCCCTCGTTGCTCTTCTCTCACACATACATACAATGTTTGGCTTGCAGGTTGTTGTTCCTGCTACCATAGTGCTCTCTAAACCTCTCTTTACTTCTGTAGGCAATCATCAAACGGCAGAGAGGGAAAATATGTCTGCTTTCAGATGTCGTTTGTTATTTATTTTCCAAGCATCACGGCCAAGTCATAATCACGCAGGGCTCAGAAGCTAATTAAAGAATGCAAATTGTACTTGATTCGGTCTGTGACCAATGTGAACATCAAGACAGACAGTTTTATGTTATTCATAGCTTCGTGCTCATCTCCAAAGAGAAACATCACAGAAATGCCACAGAAGGATTGATTAAAAAAAAAAAAAAGTTGGAAATGAGACGCCTTAGCAAACAGAGCGTCTTAGCAAACTGTCTTGCAATGTCCTCAAGCACCTAATTTAATGACTTGCTCTTTGAACACGATTCTATTTGTCTTTGAAACATCAATATGGACAAGCAGGTTTGTGTTTTATTATACAAAATGCAATTCAAGACTATTTATGTCCAATTACAAAACAGCCGTTCATGTTTAGCTTAGATAGACAGACAGACAGACAGATAGACAGATACAATGATAGAATG